>PYWC01000006.1:576874-596410 GCA_003182015.1 Tuber magnatum
CTTTTGTATGCCATAGCCCGAGCTGCATGTACGTGTTTGAGCCATAATCAAATATACATATGAGTAAAAAAAAAAAAAAAAAAAAAAAAAAAAAAAAAAAAAAAAAAAAAAAAAAAAAAAAAAAAAAAAAAAAAAAAAAAAAAAAAAAAAAAAAAAAAAAAAAAAAAAAAAAAAAAAAAAAAAAAAAAAAAAAAAAAAAAAAAAAAAAAAAAAAAAAAAAAAAAAAAAAAAAAAAAAAAAAAAAAAAAAAAAAAAAAAAAAAAAAAAAAAAAAAAAAAAAAAAAAAAAAAAAAAAAAAAAAAAAAAAAAAAAAAAAAAAAAAAAAAAAAAAAAAAAAAAAAAAAAAAAAAAAAAAAAAAAAAAAAAAAAAAAAAAAAAAAAAAAAAAAAAAAAAAAAAAAAAAAAAAAAAAAAAAAAAAAAAAAAAAAAAAAAAAAAAAAAAAAAAAAAAAAAAAAAAAAAAAAAAAAAAAAAAAAAAAAAAAAAAAAAAAAAAAAAAAAAAAAAAAAAAAAAAAAAAAAAAAAAAAAAAAAAAAAAAAAAAAAAAAAAAAAAAAAAAAAAAAAAAAAAAAAAAAAAAAAAAAAAAAAAAAAAAAAAAAAAAAAAAAAAAAAAAAAAAAAAAAAAAAAAAAAAAAAAAAAAAAAAAAAAAAAAAAAAAAAAAAAAAAAAAAAAAAAAAAAAAAAAAAAAAAAAAAAAAAAAAAAAAAAAAAAAAAAAAAAAAAAAAAAAAAAAAAAAGGCTTGCAACAATCTCATCCTCCGTCTCCGTTACAACTCCAGTTATTGAAATTTATTTCCTAATCGGGAATGACTCAACACCAGAGAACTATTACCACATTTACGGGTCACACACCCTTCCGCTGGGGGGTGCTGGACTACTCCTTTTCCCTCCTCGCTTGGCCAGGCATTATCTATGGCCCCTGCTACCCTCCCCCCAGAGTTAATCCTCTTGGAGGTCCTCTCTCCTGTCTGGGGTCACCTCACGGTGGCCTCGCCTCTACACTTCCCCGCTTTTGCTAGGCTCGCTTAGTATTTGCATGGTCGGCTTTCCTCTGGGAGGGGTTAGTCTGATGGTCAGTCTGCTTGGTGGTCCTCTGGGCTATCAGGGGTCTGGTCCTTCCTCCTCGCACAGCACAGTTATGGTATCCCATCCACTAAGTGACACTTTCTCTCGGAGAACAAGGGACTACATGAGAGAAGCAGTAAAACACTGTGCTCTGCCTAGGGGGGGGATGGCTCCTGTGACCCTGGTTGCAGCCTTCTGCCGTATCTTGGCGGTGCCTCACCTGCTTTAGGTCGTCCATCTTTTCTTTCTCTCAGGTCGGCTGGCACCCTACTGCCCGGGTCCTCGGGGCCCTACCTCCTCACCATGCGGCAGCTCTTCTACCTGTCCGCTCCAAGCCGGCCTCGGCTGGCGACTTCTCACTCCGCCTCTGATACTGCTTGCGGTATCATCCATCCCTTTCGGCTGGCATCCTCTCTACTGGGCTGGCATCCCCTCTGCCTCTTCTTCCCGGCTCTGACCTTCGTTCACGGGGGTCATCCACTTAAGCCGGCACCTTACTGCCTCCTCTACTCATCTCGGCTCTGACATCGCGATGTCATCCTACACTTTTCACCCGGGCAGCGTCTTGCCCTTTTGATTCCTGCTAAGGCCATCCCCCTGGTCTCTCCGCCTTAGGGCGATCAATTAGGCCTCACGGCCAGGACCTCTCCATGGGTCTGCACGCGGAATTGTGACTTTTCGCACCCGCCCGGTAGGGCATCTTTAGGGGGTACTTTTCTTTACTTGTTTGTGTTGACGCCAGTGGGGTTTTTTGTAGCTTCCTGCTCTTCTTGTTGCTTGGGTTTCTTTAGTTTGTTTCGGCTCGCTGGGGGACTGGGCTTCGGGGAGGAATGTGCCGTTAGTCTCATACCAGATGGACTTGGGGTGATTTTTCCCATGGGGCGTGGAGGACGTTTGAAATTAAGGCTTTTTGTATGCCATAGTGCGAGCTGCATGTACGTGTTTGAGCCATAATCAAATATACATATGAGTTAAAAAAAAAAAAAGGCTTGCAACAATCTCCAGCTCACATATTTGTGGGATGCAAACTGAATATCTCATTTCCACCCCACAGGAAGAGTTTGTCTTCCGCAGGTCACTTGATCCTCTCTGGGATCCAACTGTATGTGCGATCTTGTCCCCAGAGATCATACATTTTGTAGAGCCTCCTCGCCTCTGTCTGTATCCAACAACCTAGTGAAGGTCTTCCTTAGTCATCTGTAACTGACGTTTCAATAGAAGTGTTTCCAATCTGGTCCCCCTTCTTTTTGATCCCGCTAATCCCCTTACTGTAATTCTCTACGGACCCTTCTCTACACTGGCTACCCTGCGGGACCGTCGCATCATAGATCTCTCCCTCCACCACAAATCACTTATGAGATGAGGACGCTGGCTTCTTTTTTGAAGTCGGACGGGCTCGTACCTGTGGCTAGGAAGCACGTACGTGGTCTCTCGCCCGCCTCATACTAGAGCATGGGTGGGGAGAAAGAGGAGCATTCAAAGGAGGATCCAAAAAGAGCAGCTAGTCTACTCTCCGGACTTTCGCTTTGTGCGTACTGGCATTCAATGGCTTTGTATGCTATTATTCCTAGTAAGAGGAATGCTACACCACCAATTATGGGGCCAAGGGCTGGGATGTTTCAGAGGGTTGTTTGTTGCGGTACGGCCAGTGCTAACTACTATCGTTGGGGTTCCGTTTGAGAGCGTTACGCGCAGGATGTAGTTTGCTAGTGGGATGCCGGTATAGACGTACCCATTCATGCCCTTGTCATAGCTTGGGCTCCCAATTAGTGGGCAGCAGGGTAGGCATGTCTAGCAGTAGTCTTAATTGAGCGGAATTATACGAGAGGGTCACATGAGCACCTCCCATTGTGGACTTTATACTTCTGTTTCCTTACCTCCTCCCCCGCCTCCAATGTACTTGACGGAAGTAACCACCACATCAAACCCCTCCAAAGTAACATTCGCCAGGGAGAAAACCGCCTTACGCCCATGACTAATAAACCTCTCACCAAATCCATCTATCACCATGGACCCATTAATACCCTCCGAGCCTAAAAACAACGAAACAATATTCATCTCAGGAACCCGCGAATTCCTAGCTCACTATAGTGCACCCAACCCAACCATTTCATATTCCAAAACACCCTTGTAGATAATGTTGACCGGGAGCCCCCCCAAGGGAGAACCTATGCAAGGGTTTTGTAGTCTTCTGGGAAATGGTGGTGGTGCCAATTCCTTTGCCAGGGGTCATACCAGAGGTGAAGTTCCCATCGTGGTCTTATTGTACTCGAGTAGTACCCGTTCTTGCTAAGCGCGTCTATGCATGCGGTGTATTCTTCGGTAGCTTCCGCGGGAGGAGTCACTGTAGCGTTGGGGGTCGAACTCGCAAAGCCCATGAAGAACCCGGAGATTGACTGCAGTGGGGGGCATCTGTCCAGAGCATTAGAGAGTAGTCACTTCTGCGGATTAGGCTAGCGCTTGAAGATTTTGGCTGCGAGAGAGTGATTTAGCATGATTGTGTCATTCACTGACTGGTATTATCACGGTGTGATATTACACATTCTGGTTATTTTTTATTATTTTTAATTTTTGTTGTGGGGGAATTGGAGGGGGGGGNGGAGGGGGGGGGGGGGATGCCTTCCATTAAAGAAACATTCCTAATACGCTCCCCCCTTCCCCTCCAAAGTGTAAGGTCTAAGCTCGCGACGCGGGAACTTGCCCTCCACCTCACGATCTGACTACTACCAAATACCCATACTTTATCGCAGGAGGGAGTCCCCATGAAGGAACCCTCTCACGGATCTGTTATTGGATTCCAATGACATTCTGGAGGGGAGGAAGCCGAGAGTCATATTGCACCCGTGGGGACCAGTGGGGCTGTCCCGGGGGGTAAGTAGAGTGTTGGTAGGAGATGTAGTGTCTGGGGTGGAGCACCGAGTGCCCAAGAAAGGGAAGTGGAGAATTCGAAGGATACTACCTCCACGACTTCCTGAGAGCAGGTGAGAAGGGCCCATAATGTGAGGAGGAGGAGAGCAAATAGTTGGATCCTCATGTTGGATTGAGACCCATCCGCAAGACAGAAGAACTGAGGGCAGGTGAGCTAGATGCGAAGGGGAGATTGCGAAGGGGAGATTGCGAAGGGGAGATTGCGAAGGGGAGATTGCGAAAGGGAGGGACGGGTACTTTATCTAGTGTGATTAGGGGCACAGCTGGGTCAAGGGGACTTTGCACGATTGGAGGAGAGACATCTGGCTAGTTAAGTTTTGTTTGGGTCAAGGGGGTGGTAACTATGAAGGAAGGTTAAGATAAAAATAAACAAAACAAAAAATATGCGGGTAGTGTTTTGGAGAGTCTCTCAATCATATCATAATAGAGATGAGGCAGTGAGTGAGAGAAAGAGGGGGGCGAGGAATAAAAAGAGGCTGCAGAATTCAGTTTCAGTCAAAGAGTTGAATCAGGGAGCAGCGGAGGAGGGGGGGATGATTTGAGGGTGCCCAGCTTCAAACATGGTTTGAAGGCTTCAGGTATGCATCCAGGCCATATCTGAGATCATTATGCCCCATCCTCGTGGACTGGGAGACCGGGATGCTTGGAAAACTGGTGACAATTAATACCGTCAAAACTGGAATACCATAAAAAACTCATGAAATCCACCATCTCCGTCCCGCCCCTGTAATCTCTGCGTTCTACTCACGCCTCCTTGCCCAGAAGACACATCCCGATCACTATAGGAAGTCCTCCATCATACCTTCCAAGCCAAGTATTCCCACTGATGGTTGAAGTATGCGATGAAAAACAGGAGTCAATGATTAGAATACAGGATTACCATAATCACGGACCTCCTCCACACCCCAATATGGCCCTCGCATCGCAGAAGCAACTTCCACCTGGGACCCCAAATGCCGCCACAATGGGCGTGAAAAAAATAAAATATCAAAATCAAAGGAAGAGTATTGGTAATAGAGCCAAGCAAGGTGGGTAGGTGCTGGCATGAGAACATTGAAAGGTGTCGTATGCTATTACGACGAAAGAGTAATTGAGGAGAAAAAGACATAAATGGCAACCATGGAGGATTAATGAAGCAAGGGGGAAAAAAAATAAAAGCACAGAAATAATGAGGAAGCAAGAAAACTATGAATATATTTTATCAAGTTCAAGGAGAACGCGGACGGTGGATGGAGAGTAGTAAAGATTGCATGTGAAAAAAAAAATGGGTAAAGAGTATAGAGATTGCCTAGGTTGGCAAATCAAGTAATTATATATGATGGACACCAAGATTTCTACCACAAATGCCAACCACCAAGAGGGATCCCCTTCATCGCAGAAATACACCCCTTCCCAACTTCACCAAAAGGTGAACAAGAGGATCGGTTTTGGATGTCTGGCACTATAGTGAAAAGGTAGAAGATACTGTATTGCAGGTGGTAGAACGCGTAGACAAATTCATAGCCAGCCTTCAGATGTATGTCCTCTACCACAATCAGCAAGCACAACTCCGCCAACAAGAGCAAGGAAGGGGAAGAAAACAATAATAATAGAGAAAAAGAAAAGTTTAGCATTTCCCCACCTGCCCAGATATGGGGGGGGGATCAGCAAACAGTGAAGCACAAGGAATAGGCCAAACGAAATAAACCTCCCTCTCCTACGTTATCCACGCATTACATCCCAGCACCTCTCGAATATCTCTCGGACCAAACACACTTTACCACTCTACCCGCCTCATTACCATCTCATCGTCCTCAGGCATCCGGATACATGGCGTTCAAAAACCCTAATATGCTACCTCCATGGCCTTGCGCTATCGCGGCACCTACAGCCTCAGCATCTTTCTCGTGATCATCGCTTAGACCGTGCTCTGCCCCAGCTGAGGACGCGCCACTGCTTTCTGAGCCTGATCTCAGAAGCTTCTGAACCGCCAGATCGAGGTATTTATCTAAAACCTTTTGTGCCATAAGCCCTACCAAGGGCCCCTCTGCTATGGGTACCCCCCAGGGCCAGTACCATTTTCCGTGCGAACCTCTTGTATAAAACTTCCGCGCGCTCCGTTCATTGAAGGCTTCCATCCAGATGCGGCAGGCACTGCAACTGATCTTAGAGACCCCAATGTAGCTAAATGGTGGGACATGGTCCCATTGATTGCCTTGCCTGGTTTGGAGGTAGATGATAAGCCCACATTCGCAGTGGACCGGGCACACCCATTTCTTTGACCCAAATGTTTTCGCAAGCTCCACCGCGCGTGTCTTCGGGAAATCGTAGCGCTTACGACATGCAACCTCTAAGAAGGACTCCCACTCCTCCGGCGATGCGGGTAATTTTACGGTATGAGTCTTCTCCGGGACAGCGGAAATAAACAGGCGGTATCGCAGGGCGGATTGGAGGCGGGGAGAATGGGCAAATCCAAACAGAGTTTCAATATGTCGAGGCAGGGAAGTCAGTTTCTCAAGAGCACGTCGAAGCGGGAAGGGGTCTTCGGAAAGATGATCTATCACAGAAGCAAAGTTAGGTCAAAGGCCAGAACAGAAAACATACAATCGCGGAACACCCAAATACACGACCTGCCCCAATACACAGTCCCCACTGATTGGCTTGTGGAATAGGCCACCATTACTAAGATTCGACCAATCAGTAGTGAGTGTATATTTGGACGGAGTGTGTATATAAGTACGGTAATGGGAAGCAGAAGAAGCATACTTCCTAACTCCTGAGCCAGGATCTCGCAGCCGAACTCGTTTCTATCCACAAGCACAATTCTTACATGCTTGTTGGCCAGGATGCTCTGGAAATACACCAATTCCCATTCCGACTCGGTGAGTTGGTCTTTGGGGTTATCGCGAAGCTTGGAAACTACCCTCACTGCCAACAACAATGCGAACACCGCCTTGGACAGGCTCAGTTCAAACCCTCGTAGGTCGAGGGACACACGCAGTTTAAACAACTCCTTCACGAAACGGCCAAGGCCTTCGGACCACTTATCTATTCGCTTCATCTGCTTTTCCAGAGAGTACTTGCATATGTCGCGAAATATCTCTTTCTTCAGAGGGAGGCCCACCTCCTTGGGCATTTCTGGTGACCTCGGCTGGGACTTGTCCCATCTCCCGCCCCTATTCCTATTCCTTCCATACTCGCACGATAGGGCTTGCAACTTCCTCCATACCAGGATGAGATGATTAACTAGGCCATCCGTAACCTTTTTGTTCTCGGCGACAGTTAGGCGAATTTCTTGTTTCCGAGAGTTCAATTGTAGACCGATTGCGATGACCTGGTGTTTCTCCTGAGAAACAGATATATGGGCAAGAGCATCCAGGATGGGAAAGGTGCGAATGTTTGTTTCCTGGTTATCGACAATGCCGCCTTCGAAAGTGTGAAGTGAAGGGTCCAAGCGGCGGGGAGAACCGTCTTGCTTATCCTTGAATGCGTAGTTCATAAGAGCCACCAGGTGGTGCGGGTCGAGTTTGGTGGCCATGGCCGTGAATCCACCAGCCAAGGGGCAAAAACAGGATGTGGTGGGCTTTTGCTGGGACTAGTTATCTAAAGAATTAGTACAGTACCAAAGCAAGCGAGCCTTTTAACCATACCCTCAATAATCGTAATCTAGAGCACTCTGAGAACTCTTGGGATCCACTATCTCCGGCAGCCCGTAATCACCTGGTTCTGAGTGGAGAGCTCCTGAGAAGGATTGCTGTTTTCACGACGCGGTATAGGGTCGGCCCACTAGACGGGTTGGGCCTCGTTGGCTAGTGTTTGCAGTTCAATTGGCCGTCGAACGAGACTTTATTGTGAGCTGGCAACTGATTTCCACTGATAATCTGATAGCAAATTTCAAGAGTTTTTTGTACGGTGGTAGGAGTGAAAAGCTTAACGAGGGGAAAAAAGCGAAGAGGAAAGGCTTGCAGACACAGTGATGGCAATGGTTTGGAGAGAAGAGGCTTTAGATGGATAAAGAGGTAGTTCAACGCTATGCACTGAAGGAAGATGAGAAGGATAGAGAAGGGAGGAGGAAGAACGTGGGGGCCGAGGGTGGTGTCAATGCCGCGAGAGAAGGAGGAGCCGGTGGTTGAAGGTTGACAAGGAGGCAAACAAAGTTAACACCACTCGCAACCACCGTGCCAAGACAAAGATTTTTTTGTGCATGGTTCCGGAAGATTAGACTCTCAACCACTTTTCTGACAAAAAGTGTGACAATTTTTTTCCACGGCAACCGTAACACCCCACCAAATATTTTCTTGGCCCCAGAAGCCCTAAGCCCAATACTTCAAACTATACAATAATATATTATTATTATAAAGAGATGCAAGTTAGCTAATAATGTTGAGAATACATTAATAATACTATTAGTATTCAATTAATCTATTTTTTATATAGGCACTTGAATATCAGAGTCCAGAATCCTCCTTTGTAATGAATATGGTGCCGGACACCCGAAAGGTACACCTGTGGGAGATTCAAAATGTAATACCTTATATAATCAGGGTCAGGGATATTTATTAAGAAATATTATATGAAAGGTCTTAAGTTCAAGTTGTGATGATAGTTAAGTTATTATTGATTTTATGCAAATGATTGTATTCTGTTAGTATAATTCCGGCTCAGCAAGCTTGTTGCCAATATAATACCTACAACAAATACTTCTATTTCACTACTATCTACATTTCTAATATCAACATGGCTGCTATACCAATCAACCTAGTATGAGAAAATACATCACAATCAGATATAAGCATAGTGGTCTGGTATTATATATCCTACTTCAAACTATGAGAACATTGTATACGGTTACAGTTTCCCACTACTCGTTGTACTCATGACAGGTAACGATCTTAGTCTTTCAAACTGCACAGCACTGTATACAAGAGCTCCTTGAGTCTCTTAGCCCTAACTTAGTATTCCTAGCAAGAATTGGTTTCACACCAGTACTGAGAGTCCTTGTCTTTAGATAGTCAACTTGCTCTGGGCAGCGGATAGGTTCTTGACTCTATGCCTTGTGTATAAGGAAGAAAGGTTTGGAGCACAAAGGTTTTTATATTGTAAAGAGCATAAAGTGGTAGATAGGAAATGATTGTAGCTAGTTGTGTGAAGAGCTAACCCATCGGTAAAAACCTGGCCTTTATATAGGCCTCTTTCCACAACCCTAACCCTGCCCTGATCCACAAGTGAGGTCAGGTGTGAAATCAATCATAAGATTGTATGACCCAAATAGGTTATGTGCACAAAATATAAAACAATCCCATGACCTTGAAGTGAGATCATGTGCAAAATATAAATGAGTCTGCCTTGCCAGTCAGCCTTACCAACCAGCCTAGACTCATCCTATAACTTCAACTGTACATCATATGTGAAATATAAATCAGATGCAAACATAAATCAAAATATAAACAAGCCACATGACCTACAAACGAGGTCATGTGCGAAACATAAATGAGTCTGCCTTGTCAGTAAGGCTTACGGACAAGTCTAGACCTTTTCCATGATATCAATTGTACGCCATTTGCGAAAATATCAATCTAATCATAAATAAGCCCCATGACCGCTAAGTGAAGTCATGTGTGAAACCTGTTCCTTGCTTCCGTCACCTGGCTAGTGCTCCTCTAGCCAGATCATGACATATATAGTGCAGGCTGTCTATACTGTTAGGTAAATATTTTGCAACAGGAGATGGCTTGGCACTAAAGATTATGTATGTAGATTCAACTCCCATTAAGTTTATAGTTATTAGATTTATTGTCAAGCCATAGTAATTGTGAAAAATATTTATATATTATAGATATATGGAATAAGCTTAAATCTTGTAAGAATGAATATTAATTGATTAACTATTTCATAAGTTACTAAAGGAACAATGTTTTAGCATTTTTTTACTTTCTTGGAGTTTACCTGTAATATAAGGTACTGAATGATAAATGATTTGAGTACTGATGCTTATCTCTAACTTTATCAACAGGAACAACTATTCAACTACATTGAATATGGCTCTATAGCACAAACGTGGTAGGCCATAAACTGATATGCCCTCAGTATCTACTCTTTGAAGTCGAGCCTGTCAAGCTAGATAGCAAGAGGTATGCTTCTCCAATATTCTCTCTATTAGCACTCACAAGGTACTTGAATTATAGCTTAGATAGTTCTAGCAACAGTCTCAAAGTAGGCTAATTCAAGGAAATGAATTACCAAAGGGTCCTCAGGCTGTTAATCCAAGTACCTTGCATTCTAGGCAATAGAGAGCTTGTTAGCATGTTGTGAATAATGTCGAAGCTCTACCAATCAACCTCCTGCCTTCACTCCTATTTGGTGCCTCCTCTTTGTTCAACCACGATCAGCAAGTAGGTCCTACACCAAGCCAAGAAGTGGTTGAACCATCAAGTGCTGATTCATATTCCAAACTTTTTTTGCAAACAGTACTCCAATGGCCCCGCCATGTTGGAAAGTGCCAAGTTTCCTTGTCTGAAAGAGTCCAGATATTACAAAAGTCTGTCAAGAATATCAAAAGGGTACTTTTTCCATGTGCAAATTTGAAGAAGCAACTACTCACCAATTTGTATTTCCAACAGCACTATAATGTGCTCTCCCTTTTGATGTTGCAGTTACTCCAGAAGAAACAGACTCTTTCAAGGTCAGGATTAGTGTCTCAATTCCTGCTGGTCAGCGGCTTCCTTCCCATGGGTGACAATACCGGAGCTTCAAACACTGGAGACTACAGGTCTTTTCTGATTCGGATAGCTAAGAACTTGAGGCTCCTATCTCACAACTTGCTTATAAGAGTAGTTGCACAACGGGGCCACTTAGGTAGAGAGTAAAGTAGTAAAGTTATCGGGAATAAGATACAATGATGATAGCAAGAAGAGCCCATCCTCCTGGCTCCTAGTGATCCTTTTTATACTCATTCTTCATGCCAAACCTAACCCTGTGACTCATGCCCCTAAGTCACTAGCACTAGTCATATGTGCTAAGTGCGTCACATGCATGAGACCCATGACTGACTAGTTGAGTCATGTGCAAAAGTTATTATATCATGCTACTTCGCAACTGCAAGTTGTTCCAATGCATTAATCAATTACAACATACTAACGACTCACAACTGTGAGTTGTGCAAGACCTCATAACCATATTGTGGGTTATGGTGTGAAATCCCAACCAATCTGCCTTGCTGGCAAGCCTTACTTAATTCTGCCAACATTTTGTTCTGAGTCTTCCATGACGTAACAAACCTTTCTCTCCTGTCACTGTTTGTAACAATTAGATCTGTTAAAGTTAAGACTACCCTTAGCTAAGCAAGTAGTAGAAGAAAGCCAGTGGGGTTGCCCTATGATCTGGTGAATGATGAGAGATGAGGTATCAGGGGTAAAATACTGCTGAATTACACTAAGAAGACAAGAACAGTACCAGAAGGTCCCTTGTATGTTGAATTATGAGAGTGTTTTATTAGCTGTTCATGAATATATTTCCAAAGCCAGTCAAAGTAAGTCATACCAATTGCCAAACAATCTGTATGCTGCTTATTTTATATTATTCAAAAGATATGCTAATATTCAAAGATATTGACCCACATCAAATGGCACAGGTGATCAACTAGTCCTGGATGGAGGCTGAGGACCTCCTTATTGGCCAAACAGGTCAGAGAAATGTTCAACATATTGCGAAGGCAATCTCTAGTTGAACCGGCAGTTGACAGCTTTCTAAAGTTGGCTTTCAGTGGAATGAGGTCCCTAAAGTGGTTTGCCATGATACTCATAAAAGGGAAGATGTGATTGCCTATTGGAATCAGGTTTTTTTACCCAGATCACACTCCCTCAATTGTCATTTGATGGTTGGGGATGAGGAACCTCTGCCAGAGCCAAAAGAGCAAGTCTTGAATGGGAAGGAACAGGCCGTGATTGTGGTAAGGCACGCGGGTGTACTTTTAACGCCAGTGATGGTCGAAGGCTTATGTGGACTTACGAGGACCATAATGCAATTAGAAAGAAACGTGTTAGCCAAGGTCTGCATGTTTCAGAGCTCCTAATACCTATTGGTACACTTTATAGAGGCAGCACTTGTGAGATTCTCAAGTGTGGAGCAGATATCTTTTGGGATGGGGCAAAGTTGCTAAACCAAATCAAAAACAAGGCTATTCCTGCTTTTGAAGCTCAATTCCCTGGCTGTCAGGCATTATTCTCATTCAACAATACCAAAAATCATACAAAGTACACTGAAAATGCCCTCAGAGTTTCTAAGATGAACCTCGAAGATGGTGGAAAAAATGTGCAGCCGATAAGAAGCACATTTGTCTTTGATACAGAGCATCCAAATAGCAGTTGACATCAATTGATAATCAGTCATAATAGAGTTCCCAAGCACCTCAGAACTGTGTTAACAGAACGGGGTTTCTGGCTAACCAGTGGCCCAAGATTTTGAACCCAATATACTATTAAATCCTCCTGAGGGAAGACTAAGCCAAACTCTCAATACCTAAAAGGTGGTATTTGTTGTGCTAGTACTTTGCTTGCTTCTCAACCAGACTTCAAAGTCTAAAAGGGAGAGTTGCAAGAGGATATCGAAGCTGTAGGGCGTCTTGTTCCATTCTATCCACTATTTCACTTCGAGTTGAATTTCATTGAGTACTTCTGAGGAGGAGCCAAACAATATACCCAGATACACTGTGAGTATTCATTTGCATCACTCAAGCGATTGGTCCCCGAAGCCATGGCAGAAATACTGAAGCAATTGATATGGAAGTATTTCAATCATGTGAAGTGCATTATGGATGCTTATGAGACAGGTGCAATTTACGGGTCAGAAATGTATAAACCTATTGTTTCTAGCAAGTATAAATCTTACAGATATGTCTCAGGGACTTGATGTACTATAGAATTAATCAATTGTGTATTATTATTATATTATAAAAGTATTGTGGCTTGAATATAGCAAAAATAACTATGAACTGTCCTGGAATTGAACCGTAGTCAACCATTTTAATTTGTAGCTGATTGCCAAGCTGTCCCTTATTGCAAAATATTTACCTAACACTATAGATGGCCTGCACCATACCAGTGCTTCACATCATTGTATAAATAATCAAGTTCAATGATAACCAAAATGTTTCCTTTTCTGCATAAAGCTTTCACAGAGTAATCAATTAGTTTAATATATATTCTGAATCATAAAATATTAATCAAACAATATATATATATAATGTACTGTGAATTTGTTCTACAATACTACTAATCCTGATTATATAAGATGTTACATTTTGAATCTCTCACAGGTATACCTTTTTGATGACCAGCATTATACCATATATATACATAGTACTTAAAATCCTCTGAATCAAGACCTAGATTATTACAGTATGCATCTATCATTCTTGGTGTTTGCTGATAACATTTCCAAACAAGCTAACCAGAAATCAGTTCTAGTCTGTGTGGTACAGTATGAACTAGTGATGGAAATGACTATTCATAATGTGCTCTTATATATAACCTAGCAGACTACTAAAAATACTCAATAAGGTTGAGTTGAGTTTGTAGTGAAAGGCAGGCTAAAAGATGACCTAAGGTCCTGTAGCCTCTAATGTCTCTACTAGTTCATGCTTCAGATTCTGAAAATCAGGTTAGAATAACAGTAGTACTCTTGCACAGCAGTTTGTATTTGTTGCATGTTTACAAGCAGGATTTGACTTCCTCTTATCAGGATTCTTGCCTGGAATAGTGTACTAAGTAAGAAAGTTTTGGCCTACTAGCCATAGGCCACATTCTTCCAAAACTATATGTAATTCTTTAAGATGGCCAGCAGGCAAGATGATGGTTTGCATGATCTGGCTAGAGGGGCGCTAGCCAGATAGTGAAGTAACGAACAGGGTTCATACATGACCTTATTAGAGGCCATGAGGTCAACTTATGATTTCACACATAATCTCGTTAGCAGGTCTTGTGGTTTATTATATTTGATTTATGTTCTATACATGACATACGATTGACATCATGGAATAGGTTTAGACCTGTCGGTAAGGCTTACTGGCAAGGCAGACTTGCTTATATTTTACACATGATGTCATTCAGAAGTCATAGGATTGTTTTATATTTTACACATATGATTTACTGGGGTCAGAGGATTTTATGATTGGTTTCACATCTGACCTTGGGTTGAGGATCAGCGCAAGGTTAGGGTTGTGGAAAGAGGACGATATAAAGGCTGGGTTTTCACAGATGGGTCAGCTCTTCATACAACCATCTATTATTATTTCCTATGTATAACTTTATGGTCTTCAAAGTACAAAAACCCTTCTGCTCCAAACTCTTGTGTAACGTGGATATTGGATAGAGTCAAGTACCTATCTGTAGTACCAATAGCTCTCAAGACAATAACCATGCCTTTCCATGTTGGTAAGAAACTGATACTTATATAAGAATACTAAGATAGGACGTGGAGACTCAAAGAGCCTTATGACACAACACTGTGCAGCATTCCCAGAAGTTGTTACCTATTGCAACAAACAGAGTAGTGGAAATCTGTAACATTCAGTTCAATCTTCTCCAATACCTAACAATAGCAAGAGAGTGACTCGAAGAAATGTGGGGTTTACTCAAGACAATGCTGGAGGTAGTTATTGCATCGACAATACTCTCAACCTAGGAGAGATCTACAATGCACTAAGGGGAGCAGCTGATCAACCCTTACACGCCGCAAGCCAGGTCAAACCAGAATGAACCTTACCACCTAACAGTTCCCCTTAAGGAACCCCATGAGTACTGGCAAGAATGGGTACAGCAGCAGCACCAATACCCTGAATAGGGCCAACTACACAAGCTCTGATGATGTTAGAAAATAAGCTGTCAAGGGTCCTGTGGACTATCGATAGAGACTCAGAATAAAGAGGCTAAGGAAAGAAAGCAGACCTTTTCAAGAAAGATAGAGAAAAATGAAAAACCATTCCTGAGCCAACTGGAACAGTACTTCAAGGTTAAGGGGTATGGTTGAGGCAAGGATATAATAAAGGTAGACTACATAGAATCTCACTTAAGAGAGGCCATAAGGTAATGGATTCTGCCCTATATGGAAAACGGATAGGAAAGAGAGTGGCTAACAAGGGAGGAGTTTAAGGAAATGATCTGAATGTGGTTCAGAGACCGGAATGCCAAAGAAATGCCATGACTAAAGCTGGACAAGATGGAGTAAGAAAAGGATAACTACTCCAACTTCTAGCACAAGTTTCACATGATAGATGTGGAAGCGGTTTGTGAAGGCAATACAGAATTCTGCAGTCTGCTCTAGACAAGCAAGGAAAGGCTACAATGAGGTGTGGAGAACTCCGACTATATATAAACAACTACAGAGAACTTTGCACTATAGACTTTCAACAAAGAGCACAAGATCAGTGTGGTCCAACACCTCTGGAGGAGAACTGCAGACATGGTACTACAAACCATGCAGGAAACAAAAGTGGCACCAGTCAGATAACGAATACACCTAAGCCAATGCAGGCCAGAGACCGCATGGATCGGAATGCAGCTGGAGGGAGGAACAGAGGGTTCCAGAGCCAATCAGACCAGGAATACTAAAAGAGGGAGAAGGAAAATACATGACTTCCATGCGGATTGAAGGAGAACTTCATTAAAGAGTGTGAGCGAAAGGAAATCAAGATCGGAAAAAATGGATGCAGTGGGGATGATGAATGAGCAGGAGACTTTAAATAAATTATGTCTTCAGCAAAGAGTGGTCTTAGGGACAACAGATAAGGTAAACCCGCCAGTATTATACATATATCACAGATGAAAAAGAACAAGGCAACGACCAACAATATCAACAGTTATGATAATGTCAACGAATATCTTGTGATTACGATAAAGCTATATATGATGAACAAGGACACGGAAACGAATACGGTGCTTGACCCACGACCCAGTGAGGGTTTCATGGACCGAGAATTCTGCGAAACCTCGGGAGTACGCGTGAAAAAGATAAAGAACCCAAGGGCCATATATGTGATTAAAGAAGAGAAGAGCAAGGAGGAACTGAACCCTTACACTATGCAAGTAGTGATAGAGATAGGGTCACACCATGAAGCGATGACATTCCAAGTCGGGCAATTGCGGAAGCATAATGCTATACCGCGAACGCTATGGCTAAAGTGACACAATCCTGATATCGATTGGAAAAAAGGCCAGATCAACTTCAACAGGGAACTGAGCATGCGGTTGTCTCTGGAAACTTCCCTAATAATTGAAATAGTCTTCGATGAGCAAGCAATATCGCAAAACCTGAGGAATGAAGATCTCCTATATGGACCCCAAATATGAAGAAACAATCCTGCAAGATAAAAACAGCAGGGTACAAGTGTTATACCCAGAGGCCAAACAACCAAACAAGTGATCCACAAAAACTGTAGGACATAAACTGTGCGGCATGAAAGATATGATGGTCCCAGCAAGTTAACAAAGAACAACAGTGAGAGGAATTGCAATAGGACTTCCTAAAGGCACCAATGTATGAATTACTCCAGGCAGTAATATAGTGTAGTGACCCAGCATACATGGCCTTTGGTAGCCGGAACCCACACCCATACAGGTAGCCAGGAGGCGAACTGGTAGGAACCGGCAGGCAAGAAAGACCTTAACCTACGGAGACCCGATGGCCTGGGCTCCGCGATGAACAGAACCAGCTTGCAAGGATACTTAGGTACTTGCATACACCCAGGAGCGGTGTCAGCGTACTTAGGGACCTCTGAAGGGGCAGTTACTCAGCCATGCCGGGTAACTGGGGAAAGGTCAAAGAAGTCTATCGCCGGCGGCGGAACAGAGAGGGTACTAGGGTAATGTCCCCTTGTCTACCAGGCAAGGTTACCCTACTCTCAGGACTGGGTTACCCTGCCTTGGGGCTTGGGTTACCCTGCCAAAAGTGCTGAGTTACCCTACCTTTGAATACGAAGTCCCTCGGGGAGTTTGGGAAAAATGACCGGATTGTTTGTCACACGGAACCAAGCACAATACTGGAATCTGGGGATCCGGGAGATGCCACTGGGCGAGGTACGCAGCTGCAGGGAAGCTGTAAATTGGAGACATTATTCCTATCATACCCCTCCGGCCCCGCCTGGAGGCCCGGACGTCATGGGCAAGCGAGTGTGTGGTTGTGCGCAGTCCGGCAAAGAGGGATCTTTGGCAACATGCTTGCAACACCGTATACGTCGCTGCCGTCCAGTCAACCGGAAGCTGTTCACAGGATATAAGTGGGGGCATAGGGTGGAAGGTGGAGTATCTCCTCCAAGTTGTTCCGAGTAAAATGGACCAAAACTGGCGGAGTTAACGGGTGCTAACCGTGGAGGTCCCGAAGGTAGTCCCGCGTGGTTCCGCGGCGACCGGGAGAGTTTTACACCTACCAAGCCTGTATATGCTCCCAATGCCATAGGCTCTGAAAGGGAAGTACAGAGACACTATAAGCATGATTCCTACCACACGTAAGATGGATCCGAGATAGTGGTCATGGGTAGTGCCCATTGGATCACTGCCTGACCACTATATGCTGCGGAAGACACCGGAAGCCTGCGACTCGTAAATCGTAGATAGACAAACCACTCACGGTAGCTTCCGGGATCATGTAGAGATCATTGCATATAGGAAGGGTGTCATAGATAGTGCAAATTCCTCTGGTGTCTTGACTGTTACCCACTGGCAAGGCACCAATGCGAAGAGGTTTTCACTCTGGCAGCCCACTTGAGAACAAGCCACCGAAACGATACCCGTATGAGGTGAACGCCGACTAGGGTGTGTCGAGACTTGCATGCCCATGAGGGGTGCTAGGAGAGGTGTTGGACCACCCTTAGCAGAGAAGGGTGTGCTCGAATAGTTGGAGTAAACTGATTGGGGAGTTTCTGGCATAAGATAAAACCACTTGAACGTCTATGTGAGAACTCTCGTACTCCAACGAACAATCCTCTCGAGACCTTAATTGAGTGCAGCATCAGGCTTAATGATATTAAGTTTTACCGCTTACTGTACTCTTACATTGTGTGACCTTTGGTGATAAGTTTGAAGTTGTTTGGTGTGGTTGCATCCTTGGGATCCATCTTGCTAGGGGAGCCCCCGTTACAGCATATCGTTAAGCTACCTCCTCGCTTAACTCCTCTCCTGATTAATTGTTTTCGACCTTCTGCACTGTCCTTGGGTGAATACTGGTAACCTTGTCTAGAACAAGCAGCCCAGGCCAGAAAGGGGAATGGATAGTACTGAAGTTCGAACCCGAATGGAATCCAACCTGGATTCAGACCTTGATCTTGACGAACCGACCGCCACAACATTTTGGGCATCAGTTTTTGCCGATGTTCGCCGTATTGGTTGTGACAGCCACCTGTCGCTTTTGGAGGCTGCCCGTCTTCAGTTACCTAGTGAATGCGTTGCTCACATGATTACGGACGCCTGCGCTGCTGTGCTCTCATTTTTCCAAGACCCTACTCATGCGCATAACAGGACCCCTCCCCGGCCGGGAGGCGTCCCATTTGGCCAGTTCTCATGTCAGTTTGTCGCAGTTTACATCTTCCGCGAGGTAGCCAAGTCCATTGCGGAAGTGAAGCGGGAACTGAGGAATTGGAACACCCAGCAGCAGCAGGTGTTTTGGAATCAGATCACTATGCTAGCGGTGGAATGGATGAACGTGGAGCAGGAGGCATACCTGTGGAGGCTGCGGGATCAACAGGTACTAAAGACTTGGATGGCAGGATTGGAAAAGGCTTTCGAAGGAGGGTATGGTATTGATGCCGAGAATGATATACTGATGATAGAGGCTGCGCCCCCACTCCCGCTTGTCCATACCAAGCCCGAGAACTTTGGCATGGAATTGGCCATGAGAGCCAGAGACGACCAGTGGAGGGCGTACCTGAGCCCAGGGGGTATACGGATGTTGAAAAGCCTGAAAGGTGATGCCTACAGCTATACCTCCTCCTTCTTGAGAGCATCTACAGGGTCCCTGTCGGTCCCTTCCTGAATCGCCCGTAGTCATTCGGGTAGCCCCACGGTTGGGCCTACTGAAGGACGTCGGGTGCGGAAACGGATGTTGAAACCAAAGGGTATCACGGCCTCAGATACACCTGACCCTACACCCCATCCGACCCCTGCTCCTCTTATTCCGCCGGTGACACTGTCGGTGGTGACTCCTATACCTCGCCTCGCTGCCCCAAGACCCACACCGCTACCAATTCCTGTCCCTGTCCCTGACCCATCTCCTACTGCTCTTTTCATGCCGCCAGCCTTGGCTATTCCCGGCTTCTGTCTGATACGTGCCGCTTCACCTGGGTTCTTTGAACAGGTATGGCGCTATCAAGAGCGAGCACCGGAAGCTTCATCCCAGGGGACTCCAATCCCCGGACCAGGAGAGGATGGTCTCTGTGACCCCGGTTGCAGCCTGCTGCCGTATCATCGTCCATCTCGCTAGGTTTGGGCCTTCCTACTACTCCTTCTTCCGCGTCGGCTGGCACCCTACTGCCCGGGTCCTCGGGGCCCTACCTCCTCACCATGCGGCAGCTCTTCT
>PYWC01000006.1:597156-655387 GCA_003182015.1 Tuber magnatum
AAAAAAAAAAAAAAAAAAGAAAATCCCCAGACCAGGAACATCTGCCCGTGGGATTCCTCGGGCACCATTCATTCTCGCAGCGCACCCAAAAGCCAGTCTTACCTCTGGCCTCCCCACTATCACAAGTGGCGATTTGGACAGCCAACACAAGTTCTGTCTTGCGGGCTATAAAGCAGAAGAAACCCCACTGGGTTGAGTTAATTACCACTCCTATGGGTGTCATAAGGCACCACGGACCCTGGTCACATATAGACGTAGGCAGAAGGAAGGGGATGGATGACCAACATGTGGGTATTGTGGGTCATGGAGGCATGCTGGCCCCCCGATGCAACCTCTGAGCTGTTCAGAGTTGCAGTCATTCCTGAGGATAACACAGGGGGCGCCTAACCCAACTCCTGCCAGTGGGCGACGCCCTGTTCCACCACCAGCACCAGGACCATCAGGGGCTAACCCCCAGAGGATGGCAACCAGGGTGGCCAGGAGGAACGATTTGGTAGGTATGGCAGACCCTGGGAGTTCCGAGGCCGGAATGCTGGAGGTAGTCGGGATGGAAATGCACCACCTAGCCGTGGCATGGCAGGAGCCGGTGGAGCTCCAGGGGACTCTGACCATGATACCTCGGATAATGATGACAATGGAGATTCTCTTCCTGATTTGACCCCCTTTCTTGGTGCCCGCAACAATGACTGCAGCAACGAGAAGAAACGACAGTGGGACCACTGGGGCTAGAGGCTAGTGAGAGCTCTGCGGGGTACTAGTTCGGCTTCCAGACCTACACCGAGACCCCGGCAGAAGAAGCCGGAAAGGGCAAGTGGTATCCTGGCCTTCAAAGAGAAAGTTAGGGAACTCGTGAGCTTCCTGACCTTTGTAGAGGTCCAATTTGAGTACTTTGCGGATTGGAAGTTAACCGATATGGACAAGTCAAACTTGGTGATCCCCCTCCTGGAAGACTCCGCCCGGGCATAGTACCTGGGGTTGCATGGACACATTAACAAGGAAGCTGCCAAGTGCACTGGTGTTCCTGTAAAGCATATCAACCCATTACGGACCTGGAAAGGATTCCGCGAATGGCTCGAACGAAGTTTCGGCGGAGACCAGGCCTAGCGAGATCGATGCCTTCTCGAGTGGCGAGACCTTGTCATGAAGCTACATCACCTTGATAAGTACCCGGACAAGATAACTGACTTCATGTATAAGCTTAACTATACAGATCCTGTGCGGGTGCGAGGCAAGATGCGATCAGGCATAACTCAGGAGGTCTGGAATGTGTGGGCGCTTAAGGAGCCACATCCGACCGACCTGAACGAATACCTTGATCTCCTCCGGAAAGTGGGGCATACGCTGGAAGACAACAACCGGTTCAGTAACCGAGTCATCCAGCCCTTCACGGGGTCTAAGCCCACAGACAAGAAGGAGGATAGATCCTCGATGCCTGGCAGGTTCAAGAAGAAGGAAAAAGGTTAGGGCAGACAGAACCAAAGGGCAGCCAAACCTACTAATTTCAAGGCAGGGAAAGAGGCAAAGCCGGCGACTTCTGAGTATGCAATCGGGCATAAGGAAATCCCGTCAACTTTGGCCGAATGTTGGGGAAAGCAAAACCAGTGCACCAAATGCAAACAAACTGGGCACTTCTGGAGAAAGTGTACCGCGACGTCCGCGGTCGTTAGTTCTTCCAAGCAGGCTCGTTGGTTGCAATGGTCAGCCCGGGTAAGTGAGCCTTTGGGTATAGACAAGCGGCTAAAGCGCATTGAAGCGCCACCGCCAGCCTCCACGGCAAAGATATTGGAAGTCCACCAGGTGTCACCTCAGATAATGGAGGTTGATACTGACGGCTCAGAATAGGTAAGAACCCATTCTGTTTAAGGGCATAAACTCGCCGACCGGTATCCATAGTCCCACCAGGGGTAGGTAAGAACCAATGAAGTGGTTCTGGGATAGCTGAGCACCCCTCTACCACCTGGACGAACACAATACTGACCGCACCCAGGGGGTGTCAGCAGGTAGATGTTTGGGGCCGCACGCGATGAATTGGCTGATCTTTCCTTTGTTGGGTTTCTGGTTATTTACTTTGTTCTAGTTATAAGTATTTCTTTCAGGATTTTCTTGGCAGGATGGGCGTGTCTGGGGACATTGTTTCAGTGGAGGCTGGGCGAGGTCTTGCTAAAGGGAGCGCTTGACATTGGGGAAGCATGGTCTGGCTGCGCTTGGAGCCGGTCGAATAGCGCACCTCTACCAACCTTGGGAAATTGTTATCTTTCGTATCAGAGGGAATTGGTTCAGGCAGGACTTGATCAAATAAAAGTGTTATTTCCAAGTTTACCTGAGCAGGGTTTAGTACCCGAAATCATGCTGGCGTGATAGCAAACACCCTAGCAATCGTGACACTATGTATTCCTATTCCTTAAAAGTTTACCGACCCATTGTGGCCGCTCTTGTCTTGAAAGGCAAGAGACCCGAAATTAAAAAGACAAGATGACTAAGCCCCTAAGACATGCGAAGAGGCAGAAACATGACAGCTTGGCTTGTCACACTAAGTCTATCCACCTGCGTGCGAAACTAGACTAGAAGATTGGAGCGCGACAAGTAAGCCCAGAAGCGCTCTGGTTACGGGATCGTGAAGCTACTGGGCCAGTGCTTAGTAGCCACTTGGTCAAACAGACCTAGGCACCTTTTGTACGGTGAAAGATACACATGCCAATAAGCAATGCAAGTGGGAATCAAGTTTCGGGGTTAGGTCTACACTACACCAAGTCTTTAGAAATGAGGATAGGCGACCACCACCATGAGATGCGCTTTGAAGTCGCGGACTTGCCGGACACAAAGGTGGACGGGTACCTGCCTATGTCATGGCTGCAGGACCATAATCCAGACATAGACTGGAAAACAGGCTCACTAACCTGGCGCTCGGATTTCTGCAAGGCTAACTGCCTAGCAGAGCAGGGGCAGTTAGTGTTCATGTCAGAGGAAGAACTGATGGCTGAAGATCCTAGTAATGTGTATCTCTTGGGAATTGTACAATTCTGGGATGAAGAAGGTGCTGACATTAGGATCAAGCTACTCCCTGAGTGTAAGGACTACGGGGATATCTTCAGTCAGGAACGGATAGAGGCATTACCAGAGCACTCGAAGTATGACCATATGATTGAGTTGCAGCCCGGTACTGAACCTCCATTTGGGCCTATCTATCCGTTATCAGAAAAGGAGCTTAAGGCACTCCGGCAATATCTCAATGAGATCCTGTGAACGGGAAAGCTGCGGCGATCCAGTTCCTCTGCAGTAGCGCCTATTGTAACCGGTACGGGTTACTAGGGTTTTATGTTTGGTCTCACAGTATCGTTTGATACTTGTATTGTTTCGTGTGCTATCGGTTGATACACACATTGTTTTATGTTTGGTTTCACAGTATCGTTTGATACTTGTATTGTTTCGTGTGCTATCGGTTGATACACACATTGTTTTATGTTTGGTTTCACAGTATCGTTTGATACTTGTATTGTTTCGTGTGCTATCGGTTGATACACACATTGTTTTATGTTTGGTTTCACAGTATCGTTTGATACTTGTATTGTTTCGTGTGCTATCGGTTGATACACACATTGTTTTATGTTTGGTTTCACAGTATCGTTTGATACTTGTATTGTTTCGTGTGCTATCGGTTGATACACACATTGTTTTATGTTTGGTTTCACAGTATCGTTTGATACTTGTATTGTTTCGTGTGCTATCGGTTGATACACACATTGTTTTATGTTTGGTTTCACAGTATCGTTTGATACTTGTATTGTTTCGTGTGCTATCGGTTGATACACACATTGTTTTATGTTTGGTTTCACAGTATCGTTTGATACTTGTATTGTTTCGTGTGCTATCGGTTGATACACACATTGTTTTATGTTTGGTTTCACAGTATCGTTTGATACTTGTATTGTTTCGTGTGCTATCGGTTGATACACACATTGTTTTATGTTTGGTTTCACAGTATCGTTTGATACTTGTATTGTTTCGTGTGCTATCGGTTGATACACACATTGTTTTATGTTTGGTTTCACAGTATCGTTTGATACTTGTATTGTTTCGTGTGCTATCGGTTGATACACACATTGTTTTATGTTTGGTTTCACAGTATCGTTTGATACTTGTATTGTTTCGTGTGCTATCGGTTGATACACACATTGTTTTATGTTTGGTTTCACAGTATCGTTTGATACTTGTATTGTTTCGTGTGCTATCGGTTGATACACACATTGTTTTATGTTTGGTTTCACAGTATCGTTTGATACTTGTATTGTTTCGTGTGCTATCGGTTGATACACACATTGTTTTATGTTTGGTTTCACAGTATCGTTTGATACTTGTATTGTTTCGTGTGCTATCGGTTGATACACACATTGTTTTATGTTTGGTTTCACAGTATCGTTTGATACTTGTATTGTTTCGTGTGCTATCGGTTGATACACACATTGTTTTATGTTTGGTTTCACAGTATCGTTTGATACTTGTATTGTTTCGTGTGCTATCGGTTGATACACACATTGTTTTATGTTTGGTTTCACAGTATCGTTTGATACTTGTATTGTTTCGTGTGCTATCGGTTGATACACACATTGTTTTATGTTTGGTTTCACAGTATCGTTTGATACTTGTATTGTTTCGTGTGCTATCGGTTGATACACACATTGTTTTATGTTTGGTTTCACAGTATCGTTTGATACTTGTATTGTTTCGTGTGCTATCGGTTGATACACACATTGTTTTATGTTTGGTTTCACAGTATCGTTTGATACTTGTATTGTTTCGTGTGCTATCGGTTGATACACACATTGTTTTATGTTTGGTTTCACAGTATCGTTTGATACTTGTATTGTTTCGTGTGCTATCGGTTGATACACACATTGTTTTATGTTTGGTTTCACAGTATCGTTTGATACTTGTATTGTTTCGTGTGCTATCGGTTGATACACACATTGTTTTATGTTTGGTTTCACAGTATCGTTTGATACTTGTATTGTTTCGTGTGCTATCGGTTGATACACACATTGTTTTATGTTTGGTTTCACAGTATCGTTTGATACTTGTATTGTTTCGTGTGCTATCGGTTGATACACACATTGTTTTATGTTTGGTTTCACAGTATCGTTTGATACTTGTATTGTTTCGTGTGCTATCGGTTGATACACACATTGTTTTATGTTTGGTTTCACAGTATCGTTTGATACTTGTATTGTTTCGTGTGCTATCGGTTGATACACACATTGTTTTATGTTTGGTTTCACAGTATCGTTTGATACTTGTATTGTTTCGTGTGCTATCGGTTGATACACACATTGTTTTATGTTTGGTTTCACAGTATCGTTTGATACTTGTATTGTTTCGTGTGCTATCGGTTGATACACACATTGTTTTATGTTTGGTTTCACAGTATCGTTTGATACTTGTATTGTTTCGTGTGCTATCGGTTGATACACACATTGTTTTATGTTTGGTTTCACAGTATCGTTTGATACTTGTATTGTTTCGTGTGCTATCGGTTGATACACACATTGTTTTATGTTTGGTTTCACAGTATCGTTTGATACTTGTATTGTTTCGTGTGCTATCGGTTGATACACACATTGTTTTATGTTTGGTTTCACAGTATCGTTTGATACTTGTATTGTTTCGTGTGCTATCGGTTGATACACACATTGTTTTATGTTTGGTTTCACAGTATCGTTTGATACTTGTATTGTTTCGTGTGCTATCGGTTGATACACACATTGTTTTATGTTTGGTTTCACAGTATCGTTTGATACTTGTATTGTTTCGTGTGCTATCGGTTGATACACACATTGTTTTATGTTTGGTTTCACAGTATCGTTTGATACTTGTATTGTTTCGTGTGCTATCGGTTGATACACACATTGTTTTATGTTTGGTTTCACAGTATCGTTTGATACTTGTATTGTTTCGTGTGCTATCGGTTGATACACACATTGTTTTATGTTTGGTTTCACAGTATCGTTTGATACTTGTATTGTTTCGTGTGCTATCGGTTGATACACACATTGTTTTATGTTTGGTTTCACAGTATCGTTTGATACTTGTATTGTTTCGTGTGCTATCGGTTGATACACACATTGTTTTATGTTTGGTTTCACAGTATCGTTTGATACTTGTATTGTTTCGTGTGCTATCGGTTGATACACACATTGTTTTATGTTTGGTTTCACAGTATCGTTTGATACTTGTATTGTTTCGTGTGCTATCGGTTGATACACACATTGTTTTATGTTTGGTTTCACAGTATCGTTTGATACTTGTATTGTTTCGTGTGCTATCGGTTGATACACACATTGTTTTATGTTTGGTTTCACAGTATCGTTTGATACTTGTATTGTTTCGTGTGCTATCGGTTGATACACACATTGTTTTATGTTTGGTTTCACAGTATCGTTTGATACTTGTATTGTTTCGTGTGCTATCGGTTGATACACACATTGTTTTATGTTTGGTTTCACAGTATCGTTTGATACTTGTATTGTTTCGTGTGCTATCGGTTGATACACACATTGTTTTATGTTTGGTTTCACAGTATCGTTTGATACTTGTATTGTTTCGTGTGCTATCGGTTGATACACACATTGTTTTATGTTTGGTTTCACAGTATCGTTTGATACTTGTATTGTTTCGTGTGCTATCGGTTGATACACACATTGTTTTATGTTTGGTTTCACAGTATCGTTTGATACTTGTATTGTTTCGTGTGCTATCGGTTGATACACACATTGTTTTATGTTTGGTTTCACAGTATCGTTTGATACTTGTATTGTTTCGTGTGCTATCGGTTGATACACACATTGTTTTATGTTTGGTTTCACAGTATCGTTTGATACTTGTATTGTTTCGTGTGCTATCGGTTGATACACACATTGTTTTATGTTTGGTTTCACAGTATCGTTTGATACTTGTATTGTTTCGTGTGCTATCGGTTGATACACACATTGTTTTATGTTTGGTTTCACAGTATCGTTTGATACTTGTATTGTTTCGTGTGCTATCGGTTGATACACACATTGTTTTATGTTTGGTTTCACAGTATCGTTTGATACTTGTATTGTTTCGTGTGCTATCGGTTGATACACACATTGTTTTATGTTTGGTTTCACAGTATCGTTTGATACTTGTATTGTTTCGTGTGCTATCGGTTGATACACACATTGTTTTATGTTTGGTTTCACAGTATCGTTTGATACTTGTATTGTTTCGTGTGCTATCAGTTGATACACACATTGTTTTGCAATATCGCTCATACTGGAAATAAGCGATATGCTGTATTTAAAGACCGCTGATTCCCGTGATGGAAACAGCAGACTTCGACAGATAGTATTCTTAAATATACTTGCTTGAACGGTTACTTCTTTGATCTCCTATTACACCCCGTTCGAAGCCTCCTTTAGCAAGCAGCGCTCGCTTCGTGTTGACCACGAAGCCATCTGCTCCTATCGTACCGATAAGTGACTAGGGCCTAGCCCGAACACGTTACACCTATCCTCTTTGTGCTAAAACTAGACGGTACACCGAGGTTGGTAATAGACTACCGAGGGCTAAACAAAATCACGGTTAAGAGTGAGTATCCTCTACCGTTGATGAATGAACTCTTAGACTGGCTCAGAAAGGCCATTGTCTTCACCAAGTTAGACCTGAAGAACAACTACTATCTTCTGAGGATGGCGGAAGGAGAGGAATTGAAGACCGCCTTCCATTGCAGATACGGACTGTATGAATACACGGTCATGGCGTTTGGGTTGTGTAATGCCCCGGCAACTTTCCAGAGCATGATAAATGAGGTCTTTTATGACCTCTTGGACGAGGCAGGTATTGCATACATGGATGACATCCTGATCTAATCCGAGACCATGGAGGAATATGTAGCCCTCATGAGAAGACTGATGGAGAAGTTGCGGAACACAGGACCATGCGTGAGCATGAAGAAGTCCAGCTTCCACTAAAGGGGAGATCGAATTCATCGGATACAAGATCTCCGATATGGGGATCTCTATGTTGTCGGAGAAGGTGCAAACAATTAGTGATTGGGCACCTCCGACATGCGTCGTCGACGTTCAACGCTTTATGCGCTTTGCCAACTTCTATCGTCGGTTCATCGAGGGTTTCAGCAAGATAGCGAAACCTCTGACGGACTTGACTAAGAAAGATGTCTGTTGGGAATGGACACCTGCCTGCCTGCAGGTCTTTACTCATCTGAAGCAAGCCTTCATGTTCAAACCTGTCCTAGCACATTTTGACCCTGAACGGCCAACCCAGCTAGAAACCGATGCTAGTGACTTTGTACTAGGAGCCATTCTCTCCGAGTTATGTGAAGATGGGAGATGGCATCCAGTGGCCTATCACAGTCGGAAGTTTCACCCAGTGGAGATTAATTATGTTGTCCACGACCAGGAGATAACTGCTATCGTGGTGGCATTCAAGGAATGGGATGATCTGCTATACTGAGTAACAGACCAGTTGGCGATCTATACGGATCATAAGAATTTGGAGTACTTTAATACTACCAAGGTTCTTAACCGTAGGCAGGACTGCTGGGCTTAATTCCTACAACTGTTCAACTTCAAGGTGGTTTACCGGGAAGGGCGGTTGAATGAGAAGGCCAATGCTTGGTCACGGCGTAGGGACTACCGCCCTGAAGAGGGGAGTGACTTTCCGCCAGAGTCGTTTTTTTGCCCAGGACAGTGGGTTGGGAGCTGGGAACGGGACATCTTGCCACCAGAGGTGTGGCAAGTGTGCCCAGGATTTCTGCTCCGGTCTTCCTTTTTGGATCAACTGCGGGAAGCAATACAACAGGTTCAGGAATACCTGAGGATCCTGAAGGCAACGACGTCCGGTGACAACGAGGTTGACTGGCACTTCGCGACGGAAAAGAGCTTACTCCTGTACAAGAACTGGTGGTATGTTCCCCAGGGTCAGAATCTGAAGCAGACAAGCATGGAGGCTGCACATGACTCCCGGATCGCGGGACACTTAGGGACCTACAAGACAATCGGTAGGGTTATGGCTAACTTCTATTGGTCTAAGATGGACGGGCACATCACAGACTACGTGCGAACATGTGATGCATGCCAAAGGAATCAGTCTATCAGGTACAAGAAGTTCAGTCGGCTGGAACCCATTGATGTTCCAATATGGCCTTGGACAGCGATTTCAATAGACTTCATTGTACCGCTGCCAGAGTCAGAAGGGTATACCAAAATCTAGGTCGTTGTGGACAGATTTTCGGAAATGGCAAATTTCATACCCCTGACCGCCGAGGTACCTATCAAGAAGCTTGCCTTGATATTCCTGAAGGAGGTTTGGCGCCTTCATAGACTGCCAGAGTCAATCAGCTCCGACAGAGATAGCCGATTCACATCCCAGTTCTGGGTGAGGCGGATGCACATGTTGTAAGTGAAACTGAATGTTTTGACTGCGTTCTACCCTGAGACTGACGGGCAAACCGAAAGGGTTAAGCAGACACTAGAGTAGTGCTTGCATAGCTACTGCTCTTATCAACAAGCCGAGCGGGTTTCACTACTGCCTCTTGCGGAGTATGCGTATAATACCTCGACCACGGAATCTACCAGATTGTCGCAATGCGAGATTAACTACAGGTTTAATCCTGGGACAAACTGGTCCGATGTAGTGTCGGATAATCTAGGGATACACCCAAGTATTGATCTCTTGGTCAAGGCATGGGAAGCAACCTGGGAAGAGATTCGAGAAACAATGCAGCGGTCACAGGAACGGCAACGGAAATGGCACGACCAGAAATGTTTGACAACACCAGACTACGTGACCTTTGAGGATGTGGCCTCCGGACGGGCTAAGAAAGTGGACCACGTGATGTTAAATCGGAAGAACATCCGTACTAAGCGTGCGATGGAGCTGCTGGACCACGCGATGTTTGGCCCCTTCGTGGTCAAACATCGGGTGGGCACGCGAGCATATGAACTCCAGTTGCGCGCCCGGTGGAGCGTTTACGCGGTTTTCAATATCACATTGCCAGAACCATATCGCGAGGATCCAGGATCAGGTAGGGTCAAGGACGTCCCTACCCCGGAACTCATGGATAATGAGTCCAGTTACGTTATTGAAGCACTGTTGGACAGTCGATGGTACAGAAAAGCAAAGGCCAAGTTCCCGTCGCGCTTCGTCTAGTACCTGGTTTCATGGGAAGGCTATGGAGGGGAGGAAAGCTCATGGCAGCCCTATGAGATGCGAGAAGGGACAGGCTTACAGGCTATTGTGGATTTCCACCAAAGATATCTGGCCAAGCCCAGGGACCATCGGGTCTTGGGGGAATCGAGTCGTGGAAATAAGAGACGACGCTAACGGTCCGGGACGGACCCTAGAGAAGAGGGGAGTGATGTAACGACCCAGCATACATGGCCTATGGCAGCCGGGACCCACACCCATACAGGTAGCCAGGAGGCGAACTGGTAGGAACCGGCAGGCAAGAAAGACCTTGACCTACGGAGACCCGATGGCCCAGGCTCCGAGATGAACAGAACCAGCTTGCAAGGATACTTAGCTACTCGGATACACCCAGGAGCGGTGTCAGCGTACTTAGGGACCTCTGAAGGGGCAGTTACTCAGCCATGCCGGGTGACTAGGCAAAGGTCAAAGAAGTCCATTGCCGGCGGCGGAACAGACCGTGTACCAGGGTAAAGTCCCTTGTGTACCAGGCAAGGTTACCCTACCCTCAGGACCGGGTTACTCTGCCTTGGGGCTCGGGTTACCCTGCCCAAAGTCCTGAGTTACCCTACCTTCGAATATGAAGTCCCCCGCGGAGTGCGGGAAAAAGGCCCGGAATGTTTGTCACTCGAAAGTAAGCACAATACTGGAATCTTGGGTTCTGGGAGATGCTATTGAGCGAGCTACGCAGCTCCTGGGAAGCTGTAAATTGGAGACATTATTCCTATCATACCCCTCCAGCCCCGCCTTGAGGCCCGGACATCATGGGCAAATGAGCATCTAGCTGTGCACAGTCCAGCAAAGAGGGATCTTTAGCAACCTGCTTGCAACACGATATACATCGCTGCTGTCTGGTCCACCGCAGGCTGTTCGCAGGATATATAAGGGGGCATAGGGTGGACGGTGGAGTACCTCCTCCAAGTTGTTTAGAGTGAAACGGACCAAAGCGGACGGAGTTAGCCGGAGTTACCCGTGGAGGTCCCGAAGGTAGTCCCCGGTGGGGCTGCGGCGACCGGGAGAGTTTTACACCTACCAAGCCCGTATATGCAACCAACGCAATAGGTTCTGAAAGGGGAGTGCAGAGACACTATAAGCATGATTTCTACCACAGGTAAGATGGATCCGAGATAGTGGTCATGGGTAGAGCCCATTGGATCACTGCCGGACCACCATATGCCGCAGGAGACACCGGAAGCCTGAGACTCGTAAACAGCAGATATGCAACTAGTACACGTATTGGCTTATTGTTTCGTGTGCTATCGGTGGATACACAAAATGTTTTATGTTTGGTTCCCCAGTATCGTTTGATACTTGTAAGGTTTCGTGAGCTATCGGTTGATACACACATTCTTTTATGTTTGGTTTCACGGTATCCTTTGATACTTGTATCGTTTCGTGTGCTATCAGTTGACACACACAAATGTTTGAAAACATTACTCATACTGGAGAGGAGAGATATGCTGTATTTAAAGACCGCTGAGTTCCACGATGGAAACTGCAGACTTCCACTGACAGTATTCTAAATATACTTGGTTGAACGGTTACTTCTCTGATCTCCTTTTACACTCCGTCGAAGCCTCCTTTAGTAAGCAGTGCTCGCTTCTTGTTGACCAAGAAGCCATCTGCTCCTATCGTACCGCTACGTGACTAAGGCCTTGCCTGAACACGTTACATTTTTTTAACCTGAGCAAGTGGTTAGAAACCCATGAGGACCAGGCCTAATCAACCTACGAAGAGTCCAAAGCTAGCAGTGGGGAGTGGCAGAACCTAGGACGGTTTGGCTCCGCCAACACATAACACCATTGAGTCACTAGAGACTCGAAGTGGGAAGCAGGTCCCACGAGAAGGCCTTACCAAGAAAAGGCAACGGAAGAAAAAGCAAGAACCAAAGAGTGACTTTGTAATCGACGCAGGGGCAAGACAGATAGCGCAAGATCTAGCAACGCAAACCTTTAGTGAATCAACGGACGAGTTAGCTAAAGCCGCCGCCACCCTTCCTGGGTTATTCCCCTTGAGCCCCAGTAAAGGAAAGGCACCTGCCCAACCAGAGAAAGAAAGTTCCCCAACTGAATCCGCGAACAAAACGGACGACGAAAGGGAAGAATCGGACCATCCGGTACTGCCAGAATCACCCGACGACTCATGAGAAGATTCATCGCAAGAATCATCAGACCCCTCATCAGACAAATATCAGAAGACAACTCCAGAAATGCGGAATCTAAACAGGAAATGTCCGAAGGAGAAACCGCCAGGCCACCCGGCCCAGGGGCCGCGCGAACAGCGCCCAAAGTCAAGCTTCCGTTACCACCCGCATTCTCAGGCGAGAAAGAAGACTTGAAGCGCGAAGCCTTTGACTGATGGGTGATAACCGTGTCACAGTACATCGCTCTACATGATGTCGACATGACAAAGGAAGGTACCGGAGCATACTTCGCAAGTTTCTGTACAGGAAAGGTGGAAGAAGCATATCACCAGGCCATGAACCATTACGACAGCAAGGAAAGAATGCGAGGAACCACACTAATAAGGTACATCAGGGACAGATTCCAATCCTCGCAAAACACCGAAGAACTCTATACGAAGTTCAAAGACATCCAACAAGTTCGAACCGGGAAGACGCATCGCATAACCTTGGTGGCAACTGATCTCCTGATGTATCATAGTAGGTTGCCCAACGGAACAGTATCGCAATACACCCTACAGCAGAGGCTGTATGAGGCAATGCACCCGAAACTGCGACAAGAGGTAGAACCAATGGAGGAGGAAGGTGACTCCTTTGAAAAAATTGTCAAGCAGGCGGAACGCAAAGACGCTATCCTGTATGAGAAAGGAGTTTACTGAACACACACGCCCCAGCAGCGGAGTAGCAAAGGATCATCCTTACAAGACAGCGGAAAGAGGGAAAAGCCGTACCGCAAAGATTCAAACGATAAGAAAGATAAGAAGCAGCAAAGATGGGAAGAAGGGACATGCTATGAATATGGAAAAAAGGGACACTACGCAAAGGACTGTTATACCAAAAAGGGAAGGGAGAAAAGGAGGGAACAAGGGAGGAGCACAAACCACGTAGAAACAGCTGAATATGACGAAGTTGAAATAAACTCAATGGAAATAGAAAGCCTACGGACGCAACCTATGATGGAGATAAGGCCCCGCGACACACTAGAAGGAACAATCCTCATAGGGGGCCACCCAACAAAAGTACTGTTTGATACAAGAACCATCGGATGTGACATAATTAGCAATACCTTTATCTCTACACATGGAATACTCACGGACCTTTTGCCTAATCCGTCAACAGTCAATATGGCTATGAAAGGCTCCCGTTCCTCCAGCCCCAAGAAATGTGGACTAACCGTGGAAATTGCGAAAAAGAAATGGAACAACCAAGAGATGTTGGTAGGGAATCTTGCAAAATATGACGCCCTAATCGGAATACCTTTCCTGAAAAGGCATAACGCGCTTATCAGATATGGGGAAACAGCCGTGGAGTTTCCCGATGACAAACTACGAGTAATTTGCAAACCAACAAGTGGGGAGCTCCGAGCCGCTGTCACAGACACCACTTCAGCAACATTGTTGGAAGAATACAGGAACATGTTCCCTGACAAGGTTCCTGAAACGCTACCCCCGGTACGCAAGATTAACCACCATATTCAGCTAAAAGATCCAGCCGATCTTAAAAACCAATCAACATACTCGATTCCTGAAGCATACAAAGGCAAACTAATGGATTGGATCAACGGGGAGTTGCGAGCCGGGGTAATTGTGGGACAGGAAGTCCTTGGGGCAGCGCCAATGTTTGTACAACCAAAGTCCGACAGAAGGATCCACCCCCTGGTGGATTTGAAACTCCGAAATGACAACACCATCATGGATAGTCCGTCCATTCCCAACCAACAACAAATACTGAACTGAATCGGAAGAGCAAAGTTCCGGAGCAAGATTGACCTAAGCGACGCATACTTCCAAACACGGGTAGACGGAGAAAGCGTGAAATTCAACTCATTTAAAATCCCATTTGGAGGATTTGTCAGCAAGGTAATGCTACAAGGAGACATGAATACACCAGCGACCTTTATGTGAATCATAGAAGACCTCCTGAGCGAATTCCTACATCATTTTGTATGGGTATACATTGATGATATTTTAATATTCTCAGACACGGGAGAAGAGCACGAGAGGCACATACGCCAGGTATGTGAGAGACTAAGACAGGCTAAGTTCTATGCAAGCAAGAAAAAGTCAGTACTATTTGTGGACAAGTTGGAAGTACTAGGACACATAGTGGACAGTGAAGAAATCGATGCCTCCCCCCCAGAAAATCTCATCAATTGCATGCTGGAAAACGCCTCAGAACAAGAAAGAATTGCAATGCTTCCTAGGAATAGTAAACTACGTAGCCCAGTTTCTCCCACACCATGTCACCCTAACAGCACCCGTGACGGATTTAATGAGGAATGCCGAATTCGTATGGACAAGTACTCATCAAACTACATTCGAGATGGTTAAAAAAGGGAATTGTCCATCACCAAGTCATGCGACCAATAGATGTACGAAGCAAGGAACCAATCTGGCTGGTAACGGACGCTTCAGACTTGGGAGTAGGAGCATGGGTAGGACAAGGCCCAACATATGAAACAGCGCAACCAGCTGCGTTACACAGCAGGAAATTCGCTAACGCACAGACAAACTAGGGAACAACCGATAAAGGGGCCCTAGCGATTGTTGAGGCAGTTAACCGACTCCACAATGTACTAATGGGAAACGCATTCACGATAGTAACGGACCACCAACCCCTGACACATCTATGAACCGCAAAGAACCCGAGTAGGAAGCAGGTTAGATGGCTTAGTGCCTTGGGAAAATATAACGCAAAAATAGTCTACGCACCGGGAAGTACGAACTATTTTGCTGACACTCTTTCCCGTATATACAAGGACAGATCAGACTTAGATACTCTCTATGTCCACGACTATACAAAGAAGGCAGATGCCATCTCAGATAACACTATCTACGAACAAGAGTCAAACACAATAGAACCCGAGCAAGATGTCTCCCCTACTTCCCCTCCTTATTCTTACACTGAGGACCCCAACGAAACCCCCGTATCAGCCGAGAGCCCCTGCTCGATCAGCGCAGGAAACGATTGGGGTGACAAGTGCACATTGCGAAGCACGCCACCGGAGGAACTCCAACATAGTAGACTTTACTACTCACATTGCTATGTGGCCCATTGTCCATATCACGAGACCGAAATTAAGTTCACAAACAATCACCCCAGAAAGCGATACCAGGATACTCCGCGACCTTCTAGTGAAGGACCAAGCCCGCCTAGTACGGAATGAGACCCGAGACTACCGGAATCTCCCGAAATTAATGATTGGGAATGGCAACCAACGAGCGGCGGAAGACCAAGCAGCGCAGGAGAAGGGCCGTCCACACTCATTCAGCCGACACCCAGGTCCTATATGCTCCCTGCAATATTGAACCCAGAGGCTCCACCATTTCGAATGCCAGGGCCAGACAGCCCACTACCAATTAAACGAACAGAACCAATAGGAAGTTTCATGAATAAAACCATGGTTTCGGTAATGCCCCCGACACGGGACCAATACAGATGCAGACTATGTGAGATCTTAGAAGAGGAGGAGGAGGATAACCAACCCGAAACTACGCGTGGAAGCGAGATAGAAGATGAACGAGGTATTTCACAAACAGTCAAGGAAATGATTGGGACATTTCGAGCCCATATGGTTGCGGCGTACCGAAAGGAACCAATTTGGAAAAAGGTCAATGAAAATATGAACTCCGAGCGAGATCTTTCCTCGTACGCGATCGCAAACGGCATGCTATACGCAAGAACAAGATATGCGAAAGAATGCCTTTACATTCTGAAAGGTCCCGCCTTTGGGAAGACTAGACTGACAGAGTACGTCGTAGCTGAAATCTACAACAAAGGTCACCACGGTGCCCAACGAAACCTACCCTTCCCCACCGAATACCCATTCTGGCCTGAATTGCAGAAGGATTTAGAACATATGTGGCCCAATGCCATACCTGCCAAACAAACAAAGAACCCACGAAGTTACCGGAAGGAAAGGCCCAATCCATCATCCTGCCGTCGGAGATTTTCGAATCAGTCGCGACTGACTTCGCAGGACCCTTCCACAATTCATGGGGATACGATACAATCCTGGTAGCCATGGATAGATTATCAGGATTCACGTAGCTCATAACAACAAACAAAGAAGTTACGGCAATAACAACTTTGAAACTGCTACGCAACAAGATGTTTACACCTCACGGATATCCAACGTCGATAGCAAGCAATGCAGACCCTCGGTTTGAATCACAAGTGTGGAGACAACAATGTCGAGGGCTAGGAATTGAACATATCAAAGCAGCACCAGGACATCATGAGACGAATGAGCAAGTGCAACCAAAAATACGGGAACTAAAGACAGCGCTCCGAAACCTGGTCAATGCGAGACAGAACAATTGGTTTGATACCATACCCGAAACGGCGGGCTACCTGAATCGAGGATAGTCTGAAACCCTTGGTATGTCACCATACAAAGCTATTTTCGGAAAGAACTACCCATTACTCCCTCTGGTGAACTTACAGGAGTCTGCAGTACCAGCAGAAGACGAATTGCTAAACCGACACCAAGCGATCTGAAACACTGCATTCAATGCTATCAAGCTAGCGCGATTCAGGAGTACCAGAACAGCGGCAAAACGCCGCAGACACTACACACCAATTGCGATAGGCAACCAGCTACCAGTCTATGGAAGCATGTTCACAACTGAATCTGGATGACGCAAGAAATTGCAACCGCGCTTGAGAGGACCATTCAAAATATTGGGATACGATAACCATACAGAGAATTATGTGGTAGAAATGGATGGAAGAATGTACTGACGCCGAGAAGCGACCTTCCACGCATCGACAGTAAAGAGGTACCTCCCTAATGATGATACCAGATTCCCTGGAAGAAGCCATGTGAAACCACCGCCGATTGTAGTCAACGAGAAGTCAGAATGGGAAGTGCGAGCTATACAAGACTACAGAAGGCGATATGACCGTGACCAATTCCCGGTAGCATGGAAAGGATACCCAGAAATGGAGAACAGCTGGGAACCCCTAGAAGGATTGGAAAACGCCATGGAATTGGTAAACCAGTGGTGGGCAGACAACAAACCAGAGGACGAGCTACCCCCTACAATCACTCATGTAACCGTAGCATGGAGCCCAATGCTACTGGAAATTCAGCACCTCCGCCCCGACACGAACGAAGGAATACAGGATAGGTTCTGGTCAGCACATTTAGAAAGCGACTTCGAGAGAAGCGAAGATGGAAATCGAGTAATGGAGGACGAAGCGGCATACTTGGAATGACTGGCGGAAGCCGAGTACTGGGCATAACAGAGGAAAAGAACGGACACCATCCAATAGCCTTAGGATGTCAAACTATGAGCAAGTACCGTGGAGACTACGCCATCAGCTAATGGGACGGTTGGTGGACCGTGATATTATCCCTAGACAATATCTTACACACAGATTATTCATACATATTTGCGACAAATGCCTCAAGATGACAACGGAGTCAACGGGATGGATGTGGGGGAACACACTGGTAGATGTATTCCGTTTTAGTAGTGGATGCTACCTAAGCACGGAAAAATGTAATATCTGTGTGGAAACGGAAGAGGCCAAAATTAAATACCACCCACCATCAACCTAAGCGAGACCGGGGGATACCGACAACCCTTACAATCTAAGCAAGACCGTGAGATACCGACAGGCCTTACAACCTAAGGGAGACCAAGAGTTACCAACACCCCTTAAAAAAACCTAAGCAAGACCGAGAGATAAATACCACCTGCTGGTACACCTAAAACTAAAACCACAACAAACACCTCTTACCTTACAAGCACCAGGAGAAAAATACTACGCAAACACTATTCTACAATTGGAAATGTCGAACTACGAAGCACTCAATGTGCGCGATCACCACCAGGTGGTGGGACACCTACTACACTTGGGAACCATCCCATTTTCCGCATACTGGTCGATATTTTACCTCGATTTCTGCAACGAGTGCTACAACATCGATGTCGAAACCGAAGAGTGGGAGGACCGGACGGTCCGGAACTGGATTGATTTGCCACACTACTGGGAGTCAGGATGTTTTGTGCGTGCGGCGCCATGTGCGAGATGTTTGGGGAGATGGCTGGAGGGTGCGGAGTGGATGTTATAGGACGATTTGAGATTGCTACAGGATAGCGATGATGATGATGGGTTATAGAGGGAGTTCCGGAGGATATCGCGGGATTACCGACTATCTGGAGTTCTTATGTTCTATGGTTTGGTGAAATTGTTATTTTCTTTGGGCAGTGTAACCAGTACGGGTATTGGCTTATTGTTCGGTGTGCTATCGGTTGATACACACAATGTTTTATGTTTGGTTTCACAGTATTGTTTGATACTTGTATTGTTTCGTATGCTATCGGTTGATATGCAAAATGTTTTATGTTTGGTTTCACAGTATTGTTTGATACTTATATTGTTTCGTGTGCTATCAGTTGATACACACAAGGTTTTATGTTTGGTTCCACAGTATCATTTGATACTTGTAAGGTTTCGTGTGCTATTGGTTGATACACACAATATTTTATGTTTGGTTTTACTGTATCGTTTGATACTTGTAAGGTTTCGTGTGGTATCGGTTGATACACAAAATGTTTTATGTTTGGTTTCACAGTATCGTTTGATACTTGTATTGTTTCGTGTGCTATCAGTTGATACAAACAAATGTTTGAAAATATCGCTCATACTGCAGATGAGAGATATGGTGTATTTACAGACCGCTGAGTTCCACAACGGAAACAGCAGACTTCGACTGACAGTATTCTAAATATACTTGGTTGAACAGTTACTTCTTTGATCTCCTTTTACACCTCTTCGAAGCCTCCTTTAGTAAGCAGCACTCGCTTCTTGTTGACCAAGAAGCCATCCACTCCTATCATACCGCTACGCGACCAAGGCCCTCCCTGAACATGTTACAAGATAGATAAACCGCTCACGGTAGCTTCTGGGGTCACGTAGAGATCACTGCATATGGGAAGGGTGTCATAGATAGTCCAAATACCTCTGGTGTCTTGACTGTTAGCCACTGGCAAGGCACCAATGCGAAGAGGTTTTCACTCCAGCAGCCCGCTTAAGAATGAGCCATAGAAACAATACTCGCATGAGGTGAATGCCCACTAGAGTGTGTCGACACTTGCATGCCCATAAGGGGTGCTAGGAGATGTGTCGGACTACCCTTAGCGGAGAAGGGTCTGCTTGAATAGTTGGAGTAAACTGATAGGGGAGTTTCTGGCATAAGATAAAACTACTTGAATGTCTATGCGAGAACTCTCCTACTCCAACAAACAATCCTCTCGAGACCTTAATTGAGTGAAGTGTCAGGCTTAACAATATTAAGTTTTACCATTTAGTTTACTCTTACATTGTGTGAACTTTGGCGACAAGTTTGAAGTTGTTCGGTGCGGTCACATCCTTGGGATCCATCTTCCGAGAGGAGCCCCCACTACATATAGTGACCCATCATGGAATTATGACAGGTGCCAGAGTGATTAACACACAGACTATAGTAGTCAGTTACAAGTCCTATTAATAAAGGTGAAGGAAGAAGACAATAAGTCCCCAAAGGGAACCATACAGCATAGATGATTATTGAAGAAATTCATATCAGGGAATTGCAAGTAGTGCAAAGTGTGGAAATAAGGGAAGCAGGAGAGACTGGATTTGGCAGTAGTGGACGAGAAAGTCCCATAGAAGCTCTGGTGAACACAACCGAAAGGAAACCTCGCTGTATATCATTTATATACGCAAAGGCCTTCAGTCACCTATGCCTGCAATGAGAACAAACAGGAAGCCTGAAATGGGATCATGAAGAAGAAGAAGATGATGAAACTGTCACAGAAGTGTCTATAATCAATATGTGCCGAGCAGCAAAGGAAGCAGCGAAGGGAAAACAGATAACGTGGAGGCAGCAGGGCCTACAGGAATATCTCAATTACTGTCACAAATGGTAACAGGGGAGGAAGGTTTTTTATGTCATGGAAGACTCAGAAGAGAATGTTGGGAGAACTGAGTAAGGCTAACCAGCAAGGCAGAAGGGTTGGGCTTTCACAACATGACTCAGATTACGGTTATAAGGTTTCGCACAACTCATAGTTTTGAGTTGCCTATATGTTGTGATTGGTTAATATGTTTGAATGACTTGTAGTTGTGAGGTTATAATATGATGTAATGACTTTCACACAGGACTCAATTAGTGAGTCATGGGTCCCACACTTGTGATGCACCTAGCCCACATGATTATGGTAGTTGACTCAGAGGTGTGAGCCGCAGGGTTCGGTTTAGCATAAAGAGCAAGTATAAAAGAAGTCAGTAGGACCCAGGAGGATGACTTCTTCACAGTATCATCTTTGCATCTTCTTACGTATAACTTTATCACTTTACTCTCCACCAATGTGGCCCTAGTGCGCGCACATCTTTGCAGGCGAGTCATGGGTTAGGAGCCTTGGGTGCTTAGCGATAGGACTCGGAAGAAGACCAGTAGTGGCCAGGGTTTGAGGCTAAAGTATCGTGGCCCGAGAAGGCAAAGTACTCACTGGTAGGTATTGTTACAATTACCTCAACACGTTCAAAGAAAATATAGAAATGAACCTCTTAGAACACAAAAGTGGGTACCACATGATCAAGCTAGAGGAAAGAAAGACGGTGTCTTTTATGGAACTCTACCAGTTAAGGGAAGAGGAACTGAAAGCACTAAGGGGGTACTTCAGTCACAACCTGGCCACACTGTGGGTTAGGCTATTGTCATCTGGGGCCGCAGTACCTATCATACTCGTCACGAAAAAGTATGGAAAGCTGAGGCTGTATAACGGGGGCACCCCTAGGAAGATGGATCCTAAGGTTGCGACTGCAGTGAACAACTTCAAACTTATCGCCAAAAGTTCACCAAAATGTGAGAGTAAAGTAAAGGGTAAAACTTAATATTGTTAAGCCTGACACTTCACTCAATTAAGGTCTCGAGAGGATTGTTTGTTGGAGTAGGAGAGTTCTCGCATAGACATTCAAGTAGTTTTATCCTATGCCAGAGACTCCTCCATCAGTTTACTCCAACTGTTCGAGGACACCCTTCTCCGCTAAGGGTGGTCCGACATGTCTCCTGGCACCCCTTTCGGGCATGGAAGTGTCGACACTCTCTAGTCTCCATTCACCTTATCCGGTCATCATTTCTGAGCCGCGTTTCCATTGTGCCTGCTGGAGTGAAAACCTCTTCACATTGGTGCCTTGCCAGTGGCTAACAGTTTAGACACCTGATGAACCAGACTATCTATGACACTCTTGCCATATGCATTGATCTCTACATGACCCTGGAAGCTACCATGAGCGGTTTATCCATCTAGTATTTACGAGTCATGGGCTTCCGTTGTCTTCTACAGGATACAGTGGTCCAGGAGTGATCCAATGGGGGCTACCCATGACCACCACCTTGGATCCACCTCACCTGTGGTAGGAATAATGCTTTTGGTGTCTCTGCACTTCCCTTTCAGAGCCTATGGCATTGGGGACACATTCGGGCTTGATAGGTGTAAAACTCTCACAGTCACCCCGGGACCCCCATGCTCAACTCCCATTAACTCCATCAGTTATGGTCCTTTTTACTCCGAACAACTTGGAGGAGGTACTGGACCTTCCACCCAATGCCCCCTCGTAGATCCTGCGAACAGCCTACGGTCGACCGGATGGCAACGATGTATACGGTGTTACAAGCAGGGCTCCCACGATTCCTCTTTGCTAGGCTGCGCAAAACTACACAACTGTTTGCCCATGATGTCTGGGCCTCAAAGGGGGGCCGGAGGGGCATGATGGGAATAATGTCTCCAATTTAGAGCTTCTCCGGAACTGTGTAGCTCGCCCAATAGCATCTCCCGGGACCCCAGATTCCCGTGTCATGCATGGCTTCCCATGACAAACATTCTAGTCATTTTTCCCGAAATCCCCAAGGGACTTCGGAACGAAAGGTAGGGTAACTCCAGACTTTAGGCAGGGTAACCTGGTCCTGAGGGTAGGGTAACGTTGTCCGCTGGACATGATACTTTTGCCCTGTTACCCGGTCTAATCCATCGCGGAGTATAGACTTCGGACCTTTCTCTAGTCGCCTGACTCAGCAGCGTAACCATCCCTTCAGAGGTCTCTAAGTACGCTAATACTGCTGCGGGGTGTAGCCATGTACTTGAATACCCTTGCCCTTCGTTTCTGTTCATCTCGGAGCCCGGACCTCGGCTCTCCATGGGCCAAGTTCTTACTTACCGGCCGGTTCCTACCAGTTCGCCTCCAGGTTGTCTGCATGGGTGCAGATTCCGGCCCCATAGCCCATGTATGCTGGGTCATTACATCACTCCCCTCTTCTGTACGGTCTGTGCCAGACTGTCAGCGTGGTCCCTTATTTCCATGACTCCATTCCCTCAAGACCCTATGGTCCCTGGGCTTGGAAGGATATCTTTGGTGGAAATCCAGAATGGGCTGCAAGCCTGTTCCTTCTAGCATCTCATAGGGCTCCCACGAGTTCTCCTCAGCTCCATAGCCTTCCCAAGAAACCAGGTACTGGACGAAGCGCAATGGGAATTTTGCCTTAGCTCCACCGTACTAGCAACTGTCCACTACTGCTTCGATAAAGTGACTTGGCTCATTGTCCACCGGTTCCGGGGTAGGGACCTCCTTAGTCCTACCAGATCCCGGATCCTCACGATAGGGTTCTAGGCACATGATGTTGGATACCGGGTGAATGCTCCATCTGGCTGCCAATTGGAGTTCATATGCTCGGGTATGCACCCAATGTTGGACCACAAAAGGGCCAAACATCCGGTGGTCCAGCTTCTCCCTCGGCCACTTGGTGTGGATGTTCTTTCTGTTCAACATCACGCGGCCCACCTTCCTGGCCCGCCCGGAGGCCACATCCTCCAAGGTAATATAGCGCGGTGATGGCAGCGTTTTCTGGACATGACATTGCCGTCGCCTTTCCTGTGCCTGCTGTATCGTTTGTCGAATCTCATGCCAGGTTCCTTCCCCATCCTTAACCAAGAGTTCACCGCTAGAGTGTATTCCTTGATTGTCAGACACCACACCCATCCAGTTTGTCCGCCGATTAAACCCGTAATTGATCTCAAACGGTGACAACTGGGTGCATTTGGAGGTGGAGGTGTTGTACACATACTCCGCTAGGGGTAGTAGCAAAACCCAATCATCCTGTTGGTAAGAACAGTAACTACGTACGTAGTGCTCCCGTGTCTGATTAACCCTCTCAGTTTGCCTGTCAGTTTCGGGGTGGAAAGCAGTCCAAACATTCAGTTCCAGTTGCAACAAGTACATCAGACTCATCCAGAACTTGGATGTCAATCCGCTATCTCGGTCAGAGATGATTGATCGCGCAGTCCATGAAGGCGCCAAACTTTCTTCCGGAATATTATGGCAAGCTCGTTGATTGGTACCTCAGTAGTCAGGGGTATGAAGTGTGCCATTTTCGAAAATCTGTCCACGATGACCCAGATTTTGGTATACTCTTCTGACATTGGCATTGCTACAATGAAGTCCATTGAAATCGCTGTCCAAGGCCGCATAGGAATATCACTGGGTTCCAGCAGACCAAACTTCTTATGTCTAATGGACTCGTTTCTTTGGCACGCATGACATGTTGATACATATTCTGTGATGTGCTCGCCCATCTTAGGCCAATAGAAGTTAGCCCCAACCCAGCCAATAGTTTTGTAAGTCCCGCAGTGTCCCGCGATTCGGGAGTCATGTCCAGCCTCAGTCATTGTCTGCTTTAGATCCTGACCCTTGGCAACATACTACAGTTCCTGTACAGGAGTAAGCTCTTTTCCATCGCGAAGTGCCGGTCAACCTCGTTGTCACCGGATGTCGTTGCCTTCAGGATCCTCAGGTATTCCTGAACCTGTTGTATCGCTTCCTGCAGTTGATCCAAAAAGGAAGACTGGAGCGGAAACCCTGGGCACACTTGCCACACCTCTGGTGGCAAGATGTCGCCTTCCCGGCTTCCAACCCACTGTCCTGGGCAAAAAAACGACTCTGGCGGAAAGTCACTCCCCCCTTCAGGGCGGTAGTCCCTACGCCGTAACAAAGCATTGGCCTTCTCATTCAACCGCCCTTCACGGTAAACCACCTTGAAGTTAAACGGTTGCCAGAATTCAGCCCCGTGATGCTGCCTTCGGTTGAGGACCGTGGTACTATTAAAGTACTACAAATTCTTATGATCCCTACGGATCGCCAATTGGTCCATTACTGAGTACGGAAGATAATCCAATTCCTTGAACGCTGCTACGATAGCACTCATCTCCTTATCAGCGACATCATAATTAATCTCTGCTAGGTGAAACTTCCGACTATGATAGGCCACTGGATCCCATCCCTCATCGTCATACAACCGGGAAAGGATGGCTACTAATGCCAAGTCACTAGCGTCGGTTTCTAGCAGGGTTGGCCATACCAGGACAAAATGTCCTAGGATGGGCTTGGACGTAAATGCTTCCTCCAAATGATTGAAGGCCAGCTGGCAATCAGGTGTCCATTCCCATTGGACCTCCTTGTTCGTCAAGTCTGTTAGAGGTTCCTGTATCTTGCTGAAACCCCCTATGAATGTGTGGTAGAAGTTGGCAAAGGTCATAAAGCTTTGAACGTCGGCGACACAAGTCGGAGGTGCCCAATCTCTGATTGTTTGCACCTTCTCCGACATCATAGAGATCCCCATACCAGAGATCTTGTATCTGCGAAATTCAACTTCCCGCTGCTGGAAACTGGACTTTTTCACGCTTACATATAGGCCTGCTTTCCGCAACTTCTCCATCACATGTCTCATGAGTGCTCCATGTTCTTCCATGGTCTCGGAGTAGATCAGGATGTCATCCCTGTATGCAAGGACTCCTTCATCCAAGAGGTCACGAAAGCCCTCATTTATCCTGCTCTGGCAGTTGGTCGGAGCATTACATAACCCAAACAGCATGACCGTGTATTCATATAGTCCATATCTGCACCGGAAGGCAGTCTTCCATTTCTCACCTTCTGCCATCCTCGGGAGGTAGTAGCCGTTCTTCAGGTGCAACTTAGTGAACACAACGGCTTTTCCCGGTCGATCTGGCAGTCCTTTCATCAATGGTAGAGGGTACTTGCTCTTAACCATGTTCTTGTTTAGCCCTCGGTCATCTATTAGCAACCTTAAAGTGCCATCTGGCTTTGGCACGAAGAGGATAGGGGCTTCTGCAGAGGAACTGGATCGCCACAGCTTTCCCGTTCGCAAGGATCCCTTTGAGATATTCATGGAGTGCCTTAAGCTCCTTTTCCGACAACGGATAGATAGGCCCAAACAGAGGTTGAGTGCTAGGCTGTAGCTCGATTGTATGGTCATACTTTGAGTGCGCTAGTAACGCCTCAATCCGTGCTTGACTAAAGATGTCCCCGTAGTCCTTGCACTTGGGGAGTAGCTTGACCGTAATGTCAGCACCTTCCTTGTCGGAGAATTAAACAATTCCCAACAGGTACAGATTATTAGGGTCCTGACCTATCAGTTCTTCGTCTGTCATAAACACTAACCACCCCTGGCCTGCTAGGCAGTCAGCTTTGCAGAAATCTGAGCGCCAGGTTAGTGATCCTGTTTTCCAATCTATGTCTGGGTTATGGTCCTTTAGCCATGACATAGGTAAATACCTGTCCACCTTTGTGTTGGGCATGTCCACGACCCCAAAGCGGATCTGATTGCGGTGGTCGCCTATCTTCATTTCTAATGGCTTGGTATAGTGCAGACCTGACCCGGGCGTATGATTCCCGCTTGCATTGCTTATCGGTACGCGGATCTTCTACCATACACAAGATGCCTGGGTCTGCTTGACCCACCGGCTACTAAGCACGGGCCCCGTAGCTCCACTATCCAGTAACAAGAGTGTGTCCGCACTTACCTGTCGCGCTTAGATCTTGTAGTCTAACTTTACCCGTAGGTGAATAGGCTTGATGTGACAAGGCATGTTGTCACGTTTCTGCCTCTTTCTTTGTGTTGAGGGATTGGTCATCTTGTATTGCTAAATTTGTGTCTCTTGCCGTTCGACACAAGAGCAGCCCTAATGGGTCGGTAAACCGTTTAGGGATTGGAGTTCTGTGTCACAATTCCTAGTGTGCTTACTATCACGCTAGCATGATTTCGGGTACTAAACCCTGCTCAGGTAAACTTGGAAATAGGCTTTTATTTGATCAAGTCCTGCCTGAGCCAATTCCCTTCATAGTAAAGATAACAACTTTACGACGTTGGTAGAGATCCGCCATTGGACTGGTTCCAGGTGAAGCAACCTAGTACATCCCCAATGTCGAGCGTCTCCTCTAGCGAGGCCTCATCCCGCCTCAACCGAAACAATATCCCCAGACTCGTACACCCAGCCAAGGAAATCCTGAAAGAAATACTTATAACTAGAACCAAGGCAATAACCAGAAGCCCAACAAAGGAAAGATAACCCAGTACACCGCACGGGGCCCAACCATCTACCTTCCAACACCCCGTGGATGCCGTCAGTATTGTTCGTCCATGCAGTAGAGGGGTACTTACCCATCCCTGAACCACTTTGTAGGTTCTTACATCCATCCCTCATAGGCCTTATAGATAGCGGTTAGCAAAGTTACGCCTTACGCAGAATGGGTTCTTACCTATTCTGAGCTGTCAGTATCAACCTCCATTATCTGAGGTGACACCTGACGGACTGCCAGGATCTGTGACGAGGAGGCCAGAGGTGGCGCTTCAATGCGGTTTAGCCCATTGTCTGTACCTGAAGGCTCGCTTACCGGGGCTGACCATCTCAGCCCGAGGCCCTGTTTGGATGAACCAATGACGGGGGACGCCGCAGTACACATTCTCCGGAAGTGTCTGGTTTGTCTGCATTTGGTGCACTGGTTGTGCTTCCTCCAATGTTTGGTCAAAGTCAATCGGATTTCCTTATGCGCTATTGCATACTCAGAAGTTGTCGACTTTGCCTATTTCCCCACGTCGAAATTAGTAGGTTTGGCAGACTTCTGGTCCTGCCTGCCCCAACCTTTATCCTCCTTTTTAAACCTGCCCGAAGTGGAGGATCTATCCTCCTTCTTATCTGTGGCCCGAGACCGTCGGGTGGGGTGGATGAGAGGGTTACTGAACCAGCTGTGGTCTTCCAGGGTATGCCCGACCTTCCGAAGAAGGTCAAGGTACTCATTCCCGTCAGTTGGATGGGACTGCTTAAGTGCCCATGTATTCCGAACCTCTTCTTTAATGCCTGATCGAACCTTATCTCGTACCTGCACTGGATCTGTATAGCTAAGCTTATACATGTAGTCAATTATATAGTCCAGGTACTCGTCGGTATGATGTGGCTTCTTTACAAGGTCTCACTAGTTGAGAAGGGATCACTCTCGCTCAGCCTGGTCTCCACCGAAACTTCATTCCCAACATTCTTGGAACTCTTTCCATGTTCGTGAGGGTTGCTGTCTTTTACAGGAACACCAGTGCGCTTGGCTGCCTCCTTGTTAATGTGCCCATAAAACCCCAGGTACCAAGCTCGGGCAGGGTCTTCCAGGAGGGGGATCACTAAGTTTACCTTATCCATGTCGGTTAATATCCAATTCACATAGTATTCAAATCTGACCTCCACCAAGGTCGAGAAGCTTGCGAGTTCCATGACCTTACCCTGGAACAGAGGGATTCCACTTACCTTTTCCGGCTTCTTCTGCCGGTGTTTCGGTATAGGCCTAGCCGCCAAACCTGTACCCCTAAGGGCTCTCGCTAGCCTCTTGGCCCTTCGGTCCCATTGTCGTTTCTTCTCATTGCTCCAGTCGCCTTTGCGAGCAACCAGATACGCAGTCAAGTCAGGAAAAGAGTCGTCATCATCATCATCCGAGCTATCGTGGTCACAGTCCCCTGGATCTCCACCCGTGCCTGCCGTACCAGCCCCTGGTGGCACATTTCTATCTCCACTACCTCCGGTATTCCCGCCTTGGCATTCCCGTAGTTTATCATATCCATCAAACCGTTCCTCCTAGCCATCCTAAGTTCAATCCTCCTGGGGGTTAGCCCCTGATGGTACTGATGCCGGTGGTGGAATGGGATGCCACCCCCTCTCAAGAAGGGGGTTAGGGCCCGCCTGTGTTATCTGCAGAAATGACTACAGCTCCGGACCACTCAGGGGTTCTATTGGGGGGCCCGAGTGCCTCCAGGACCCACAATATCCACATTTAGGTCGTCCATCTCCTTCCTTCTGTTTTCGTCTATGCCTCACTGGGGTCCGTGCCTCCTTCCTACACCCGTAGGAGTGGTAATGAATCCAGCCCATCTGAGTTTCTTCCGACTTGCCGTCTGACAAGCAGAACACCTCCTGGCTGTCCGAAGTGCCACTAGTGATGGTGGGGAGACCGGAGAGAAGACTTGGTTTTGAGGGCCCGGAGGGAATGACCGGTGCCCAAGGGACCCCACGAGCCGGTGTTCTGGGTCTCGGAATAGGGGTCCCCAATGACAGAGCCCCGGGTGTACGCTCTTGCTGGCGCTGTACCTGTTAAAAGAACTCAGGTGACGCGGCATGCATCGGGTGGAATCCTGGGGTCAAGATTGCTGGAGGTTGCAAGGCCTTAGCAGGGACCATGTAAGAGACTAGTGGAGGGACTGGCGCAGGGACAGGCAGAGGTGTGGGTCTTGGGGCGGCTATAGGAGATATCGGAGTTGCCACCGACAGTGTTGCGGGCGGAAAGACAGGGGCAGGGGTCGGACGACAAGTAGGGTCGGGCGTATCCGGGGCTGGAATACCCAGTGGTTTGGAGATTCTTTTCCTTGCTCGACCTCTGTCGGTTGGACCGACCATGGCACTGCCCGAACAGCTGCGTGCGATTGAGGCAGGGATGGAGAGGGAGCCTGCGGATACTCTTGAGCAGGAGGATTCATAGGTGTAGCCATCACCCTGGAGGCTTTCCAACATCCGCATACTGACTGGGGTCAGATACGCCCTCTATTCCTCGTCTCTGGCTCTCATGGCCAATTCCATGCCCAAATTCCCGGCCTTAGTATGGACGAGCGGGAGTGGGGGCGCCACTTCTAATATCAGTACAATGTTGGCAGCAGCAATTTTATACCCTCCTGCAAAGGCTTTTTCCAATGCTGCCTTCCGAGTTTTTAATGCGTGCTGATTCCTTATCATTCGCAGGTATGACTCCTGCTGTACTTTCATCCATTCCACTGCCACCATAGTGTTCTCGTTTCGGAACACCAGCTGTTACCGGTTGTTGCAGTTCTTCAGTTCCGGCTGGGCTTCTTCAATCGACCGAGATACCTCCCGGACGTTGTAAGGTTCGACGAACACGCGGGAGAAGTTGCTAAATGGGACCCCTCACAGCGGGGAAGGCGTCCTGTTGTGGACAAGGGTAGTGGCTGGGAAAAATGACAGCTCCACCGCGCGAGGGTCTGTAATCAGGAGATCAAGGCAATCACCAGGAAACTGAATAGAGGGAGCCTCCAAGAGTCACTGGTGACAGTCCCATTCAATACCTCGAACATCTGGGAAAACCAAGTGACAAAATGTTTTGGCACCATGTTCATTGAGTTCAAGGTCTGAATCCGGGTTGGATTCCGTTCTGGTTCCAAATTGGGTACGAGCTATTGCGCTCTCCGCCCTGAGACATTGGTTCTAGAAAAGGTTACCAGTACTCATGCAAGGTTAGTGTCTAAGGTCCAAAACAAGTAATAAGAGGAGGAGTTAAGTGAGGAGGTCGCTTAGCGATATAGTGTAATGGGAGCACTCCGAGGATGGTGGATCCTAACGTTGCGACCCCACTGAACAACTTCAAACTTACCGCCAAAAGTTTACACAAATGTAAGAGTGAAGTAAATGGTAAAACTTAATATCATTAAGCCTGACGCTTCACTCAATTAAGGTCTCGGGAGGGTTGATTGTTGGAGTAGAAGACTCCTCGCATAGACATTCAGGTAGTTTTATCTTATGCCAGAAACTCCCCCATCGGTTTACTCCAACTATTCGAGCACACCCTGCTCCTCTGAGGGTGGTTCGACACGTCTCCTGGCACCCATTTTGGGCATGCAAGTGTCGACACTCTCTGGTGGGCATTCATCTTATGCCGTTATCGCTTTTGCGCCGCATTTCCATTTTGCCCCCTGGAGTGCAAACCTCTTCGCATCGGTGCCTTGCCAGTGGCTAACAATCAAGACACCTGATGAACTACAGTATTTATAACACACTTCCCATATGCATTGATCTCTACATGACCCCGGAAGCTACCGTGAGCAGTTTATCTATCTACTATTTACGAGTCATGGGCCTCCATTGTCTTCCACAGGATATGGTGGTCCATGAGGGATCCAATGGGTGCTACCCATGACCACCCCCTCGGATCCACCTTACCTGTGGTAGGAATCATGCTTTTGGTGTCTCTGCAGTTCTCTTTCATAGCCTATGGCGTTGGGGACAGGTTCAGGCTTCATAGGTGCAAAACTGGCGTGGTCGCCCCGGGACCTCCGGGGACTACCTTTGGGACCCCCACGGTCAACTACCGTTAACTCTGTCAGTTATGGTCGGTTTTACTGCAAACAACTCACAGTAGGTACGTCACCTTCCACCCAATGCCCACTCATATATCCGGGGAACGGCATACAGTCGACCGGACGCCAGCGACATACACCGTATTACAAGCAGGATTGGAAAGATAACCCTTTGCCAGACTGTGCACAACTACACAACCATTTGCCCATGACGTCCGGGCCGCACCGCGGGGCCGGAGGGGCATGATAAGAATAATGTCTCCAATTTACAGCCTCTGCGGAGCGGCATAGCTCGCCCAATAGCATCTTCCAGAACCCCAGATACCAGTATTATGCATGGCTTCGCATGACGAACATTCTGGTCCTTTTTCCCAAATTCCCCGCGGGACTTAGTAGTGAAAGGTGTGGCAACCCAAGACTTTAGGCAGGGTAACCCGAGCCACAAGGACGGGCAACCTGGTCCTGAGGGTAGGGTAACCTTGTCTGGTGCACTAGATACTTTTGCCCTGTTACCGGGTCTCATCCCTGGCGCGATATAGACTTCTGAACTTCCTCCGGTGATCTGACTCAGCAACGTAACTGTCCCTTGAGAGGTCTCTCAGTACGCTGACACCGCTTCGAGGTGTAGCCATGTACCTAAGTACCTTTGCCATTTGTCTCTGTTCATCTTGGAGCCCGGACCTTTGGTCTCCGTAGGCCAAGTTCTTACTTGCCGCCTGGTTCCTACCAGTTCCCCTCCTGGTTGTCTGCATGGCTGTAGATTCTGGCTGCCATAGCTCATGTATGCTGTGTCGTTGCAGGCTGAGTATCCACTTCACGGGACCAAATGCAGTATCGCTAAAGGATAGATACCCTCTACCATTAATAGACAAAGCCTGGTATCAATTAGGATACGCCAAGTAGTATACCAAGTAAGACATCAAGGATGCAAATCACAACATTGGTGTAACTGGCGGAGGTGAATAAAGGACAGCTTTTCCAACATGATACTATAATGGGGGCACTGCTAGGAAGATGGATTCCAAGGTTCTGACCGCACTAACAAACTTCAAACTTATCGCCACCAGTTCCCACAAATGTAAGAGTAAAGTAAAAGGTAAAACTTAATATTGTTAATCCTGATGCTGCACTCAATTAAGGTCCCAAGAGGATTGATTGTTAGACCAGAAGAGTTGTTGCATGGACATTCAAGTAGTTTTATATTATGCCAGAAGCTGGCCTATCAGTTTACTCCAATGATTCGGGCACACCCTTCTCCACTAAGGGTGGTCCGAGACATCTCCTGGCACCCTCTTCGGGCATGCATGGGTCGACAGACTCTACTTGCGGTTCTAGTTATGCAGTTATCGTTTCCGGCGGGCATTTCCATTTTGTGCTCCACAGTGAAAACTTCTTCGAATCGGTGCCTTGCCAGTGCCTAACAGTCCAGACACCTGAAGAACTAGACCTTCAATGTCACCCTTCCCAGATACAATGATTCCTGCACAACTCTGGAAGCTACTGCGAGCGCTTTATCTTGGTACAATTTAGGGTTTTCTGGCTTCCATTGTCTGCATCATGGATACGGTAGTCCAGGAGCGATCTAATAGGTGCTACCCATGACCACTACCTTGGATGCACCTTACCGGTGGTAGGAATCATGCTTTTAGTGTCTCTACAGTTTCCTTGCAGAGCCTATCGCATTGGGGACATGGTCGGGCTTGATAGATGAAAAACTCTCCCCCTCGCCCCAGGACCACCTGGGACTACCTGCAGGACCCCCTGGGTTAACACCCGTTAACCGCATCAGGTTTGGTCCATTTTACTCCACACAACTTGGAGCAGGTATGCCACCTTCGACCCTATGCCCCCTCATATATCCTGCAAACAGTGTACGGTCGACTAGACGGTAGCGACACATATGGTGTTGCAAGCAGGTGTGCAAAGATTCCTCGTTGCTAGACTGCACACAACTCCACAACCGTTTACCCCTGACGTCCAAGCCTCATGACCGGGCGGGAGGGGCACGATAGAAATAGTATCTCCAATTTACACCTTCTTTGGAGTTGCATAGCCTGCCCAATAGCATCACCCGGAATCCCGGGTTCCAGTATTATGCATGGCTGCGCGTGACGAACGTTCCGGATATTTGTCCTGAACTCCTGGAGTGGCTTGGCATTGAAGGGCCAAGTAATTCAGGACTTTATGCAGGGCCACCCGAGCCCCAAGGTAGGGTAACCTGATCCTGACGGTATGGTAACCTGGTCCGGTGGACAAGGTATTTTTGTCCTGTTACCCTGTCTAATCTGTCGCTGGATATAGAGACTTCTGATGTCTCCCCAGTTACCCGGCTCAGCAGCTTCACTCTCCCTTACGAGGTCCCCTAGTATGCTAAGACCGCTCCTGGGTGAACCCATGTACCTAAGTACCTTTGTTTCTGTTCAACCCGGAGCCCGGGCCATAAGGTATACTTATGCCAAGTTCTCACTTGCCCGCCAGTTCCTACTAGTTCACCTCCTGGCACTCTACATGGGTGTAGATTCCGGCTGCCATAGTTCATATATGTGGGGTTGTTACATTACTCTCCTCTTCTCTACGGTCCATCACAGACCGTTAGCATACTCTCTTATTTCCACCATTCGATTCCACCAAGACCCTATGCTCCCTGGGCTTGGATGGGTATCATTGGTAGAAACCCGAAATGGCCTGCAGGCCTGTCCCTTCTAGCATCTCGTAGGGCTCCCACCGGTTTCCCTCAGCTCCATAGCCTTCCCATGAACCCAGGTACTGGACAAAGGGCGACGGAAAGCTTCCCTTTTGCTCCACCATGCCATCCACTGTCCACTACTGCTTTGATGACGTAACTGCGCTTATTGTTCACAAGTTGAGGGGTAGTGACCTCCTTGGTCCTAGCTGATCCTGGATCATCATGGTATGGTTCCAGCAACACGACCTTGAAGACCGGCTGAATGCTGCATCTGGTGGGGAATCGGTGTTTGTTTGTGGGAGTACCCACTTGACGTTTGACTGCGAACGGGCCAAACATCTGGTGGTCCCGCATCTCTATTGGATGCTTGGGGCAGATGTTCTTCGGGTTCAACATTATATGGTCCACTTTCTAGGCCCGCCCCGAGGCCACACCATCCAAGGTCACATAGTACGGTTATGGCAAACCTTTCTGGTTGTGCCATTTCCGTTGCCTTTCCTGTGCTGATTGTATCGTTTCTTGAATCTCTTGCCAGGTCGCTTCTCAATCCTCCACCAGGAGTTCACTACTAGTGTGTATCCCTTGGTTATCAGACACCACACTGGACCAGTTTGTCTGTGGATTAAACCAGCGATTGATCTCCAATGGGGACAACGTGGTGGATTCAGAGGTTAAGGCGTTGTACCCATCCTCCTCTGGGGGTACTAGCGAAACCCAATCAACCTGTTGGTAGGACCAGTGACTATGCAAGTACTGGCCCAGTCTCTGATTAACCCTCTCAGTATGCCCATCGGGTTTACGGTGGAACGTAGTTGACACATTTAGTTTCACTTGCAACAAGTACATCAGATCCATCTCAAAGTTGGATTTGGATCGGCTATCTCAGGCAGAGATGATTGACTCGGGGAGTCCATGAAGGTGCCAAACTTCCTTCAGGCATATCAAGACAAGCTCCTTGCTCGGTGCCACAGTAGTCAGGACTATGAAGTGCGACATTTTCCAAAATCTGTCTACGATGACCCAGATTTTGGTATACTCTTGCGACACCGGCAGAGCTTCAATGAAGTCTATTGAAATTGCTGTTTAAGACTGCATAGGAAGATCAAGGGGTTCTAGCAGATCAAACTTCTTATGTCTAATAGACTTGTTCCTTTGGCACACATCACATGTTCATACATACTCTATGATGTGCTCATTCATGATAGGCCAATAGACGTCAGCCCCAACCCTGGGAATAGTTTCGTAGGACCCTCTGTATCCCGTGGTTCGGGAGTCATGTTCAGCCTTCATGCTTCCCTGGTTCCGATCGTGACCCTTGGGAATATACCACCTGTCATTGTACAGGAGTAAGCCCTTTTGCGGCGCAAAGTGTCAGTCGACTTCTTTGTCACTGGCAGTCATTGCATTCAGGATTCTTACATATTCCTGAGCCTGTCGTATCGCTAGCTGCAGTTGGTCCAAACAGGAAGACTGGAGCTGGAATCCTTGCCACACTTGCAACACCTGCAGTCGCAAGATATCCCGTTCCTGGCTCCCAACCCACTGTCCTAGGTGAAAAAATAACTGCGGTGGAAAATCACTCCCCTCTTTAGGATGGTAGTCGCTATGCCCCCGCTAAGCATCGACCTTCTCATTCAACTGCCCTTCTCGGTAAACCACCTTGAAGTTAAATGGTTGCAGGAACTCAGCGCAGCGCTGCTGACTAGAGTTGAGGACCTTGGTATGATTAACGTACTCTAAATTCTTAATATCCACAGAGATTACCAATTGGTCCATTACCATAAGTAGCAGATGATCCTATTCCTTGAATGCTGCTTCGATAGCAGTCATTTCCTTATCATAGACATCATAATTAATCACTACTGGGTGAAACCTACGACTATGATAGGCTACCGGATGCTACCTCTCATCGGCACAGAACTGGGAGAGGACGGCTCGTAAGGCAAAGTCACTAGCATCAGTTTGGAACCGCATTGGCCATTCAGGGTCAAAATGTGCTAGGATAGGTTTGGACGTGAACCCTTCCTTCAGGTGATCGAAGGCCTGCTGGCAAGCAGGTGTCCTTCCCATAGGAGGTCTTTCTTCGGTGGATCCATTAGAGGTTTCGTGATCTTACCGCAACCCTCTATGAACCGCCAGTAGAAGTTGACAAAGCCCATAAAGCTTTGAACATCAACAGCGCATGTCGCAGGAGCCCAATTCCTGTTTGTTTGCACCTGCTCCAACAACATAGACATCCCATATCAGCGATCTTGTATCCGCAGAATTCAACTTCCCGCTTGTGGAAACTGGACTTCTTCATGCTTACACATAGTCCCACTTTCCGCAACTTCTCCATCACGTGTTTCACTAGTGCTACAAGTTCCTCTGTGGCTGCAGAGTAGATCAGGTTGTTATCTATGTACCTAATGACTCCTTCATCCAAGAGGTCGCCAAAGACCTCATTTATGGGGCGGTGGAAAGTTGCCGGGGTGTTACATAACCGAAACAACATGACCATGTATTCATACAGTCGGTATGTCTAGTGCAAGGCGGTCATCTATTCTAGAAGCTTCTGTGATGCTCAGATGGTAGTAGCCATTCTTCAGGTCCAACCTAGTAGAAAGAGCGGTTTTCTAGAGTTGATCTCGGCGTTCATTCATCAACAGTAGCAGGCATTTACTCTTAACTGTGATCTTATTTAGCCCTTGGCAATCTCTTGCGAAGCTTAATGTGCCATCAGGCTTTGGCATGAAGAGGATAGGAGCTACTGCGGAGGAACTGGATCGCTGAAGCGTTCCCATTCACAGCATCTTATTGAGCTATTGACAGAGTGCCTTAAGCCCCTTTTCCGATAATGGATATATCGGCCCAAACAGAGGTTGAGTGCCAGCCTGCAGCTTGATGGTATGGTCGTACTTTGAGTACTCTGGTAACGCCTCAAGCTGTTCTTGACTAAAGACGTCTCCGTAGTTCTTATACTCTGGGAGTACCTTGACCGTAATAAGGGCACATTCCTCATCGGAGAGTTGCACAATTCCCAACAGGTACGTATTACTACGGTCCTCAGCTGTCAGTTCTTCTTCCGGGATGAACACTAACCGCCCCTGCTCTGGTAGGCTGCTTGCCTTGCAGAAATCTGAGTCCCAGGTTGGTGATCCTGTTTTCCAGGCTATGGCTATGTTATGGTCCTTTAGACATGACATCGGTAAATACCGATTCACCTTTGTGTGGGGCATGTCCATGACCTCAAAGCGCATGTCCTTGTGGTGGTCCGCTATCCATATTTCCAAGGCCTTGGTATAGTGCAGACCTGTCCACAGAATGTGATTCCCGCTTGCATCGCTTATCGGCACATGTACCTTTCGCCGTACACAAGGTGCCAGGGTCTGCTTGACCCACCGGCTACTAAGCACTGGCCCAGTAGCACCACCATCCAGCCACAAGAGTGCATCCGCACTTGCCTGTCAGGCTCCAATCTTCTAGTCTAACTTCACAAGCAGGTGAATAGACTTCGTGTGATGAGGCAAGTTGTCATGTGTCTGCCTCTTCCATTGTCTTGGGGGATTGGTCATCTTGTCTTGCGAAATATGGGTCTCTAGCCTTTTGACACAAGGGCGATCACGACGGGTCCATAAAGGGTTTGTGGATTGGAGTTCGGTGTCACAATTGCTAGGCTGTGTACTATCATGGCACCCTGATTTCGGGTACTAAACCCTCCTCAGGTAAACCTGGAAACAACGCTTTTATTTGATCAGTTCCTGCCTGGACCAATTCCCTGTATACTGAAGATAACAAATTCCCGAGGTTGGTAGATGTCCGCTGTTGGACCGGTTCCAAGTGAAGCAACATAGTACTCCTCCAATGTCTAGCGTCTCCTCTACCAAGACCTCATCCAGACTTACCCGAAACAATGTTCCCAGATTGGCATATCCAGCCAAGGAAATCCAGAAACAGATACTTATAACTAGAACAAAGGCAATAACCAGAACCCCAACAAATGAAAGATAACCCAGTCCACTCCACGTGGCCTGAACATCTACATCCCAACACTCCTTGACTGGCGTCAGTATTGTTCATCGATGTAGTAGAGGGGTATTTACCTATCCCAGAACCACTAGCAAGGTTCTTGCATCTATCCCTCCTAGGTCTTGTCGATACAGGGTAGCAAGGTCATACCTTATGCAGAGCAGCTGCTGACCTATTCTGAGCCGTTGGTATCAACCTGCATCATCTGCGATGACGGCTGTCAGACTTCCAGGATTTTGGACGAGAAGGTCGGGGGTGGCACTTCAATACGCTTTAGCCGCTTGTCCATACCTGAAGGCTCACTTACCAGGGCTGACCGTTTCAAGCGACGAGCCTGTGCGGTTGAACTAACGACTGAAGCCGCTATGGTACACGTTCTCCTGAAGTGTCCAGTTTGCCCGCATTTGGTATACTTGTTGCGCTTCCTCCTACGTTCGGTCACGGTCGATGGGATTTTCTTGTACGCCATGGCAAACCCGGAAGGCGTCAGCACTGCCTGTTTTCCCCCGTTGAAATTAGTGGTTTTCACATGGCAGTGATTCCGTCTGCCTGCACCTTTATCATTCTTTTTAAAGCTGCCCGAAGTCTGGGACCTATCCTCCTTCTTATATGTGGGCTGAGACTGTGGGGCGGAATGGATGACAGCGTTATTGAACTGGTTGTTGTCTTCTCAGGTATGCCCGACCTTTCGAAGAAGACCAAGGTACTCGTTCAGGTCAGTTGGGTGGGGCTCCTTCACTGCCTACACACTCAGAACCTCTTGTATAATGCCTGATCAAACCCTATCTCGTACCTGCACTGGACCTGTATAGCCAAGGGTATACACGTCGTCAATAACCTTGTCCCGGTACTCATCGCTGTGATATGGCTCCGTCCCAAGTTCTCCCCACTGGGGAAGGATTGGTCTCACACAGACTAGTCTCCACCTAAACTTTGTTCCAAGTGTTCTGGGAACCCCTTCCATGTGTGTAAGGGGTGACTGTCCTTTAGAGACATGCTGGTAGGCTTGGCCGCTTCCATGCTAATGTGCCCATGCAACCCCAGGTATCAAGCCCTGGCTGAGTCTGCGAAAAGGGAGATCACCAGGTTTACCTTATCCACATCCATTAACTTGCAATCTGGCAAGTATTCAAATTTGACCGCTACCAAGGTCTAGAAGCTCACGGGTTACGTAATCTTGCACAGGAATGGAGGGATACCAGCCAGCTTCTCAGGCTTGTTCTGCCAGTGTTTCTGTATGAGTCTAGAAGCCAAACCGGTACCCAACAGGGCTCTCGCTATTCTCTTGACCCGCCACACCCATCGTTGTTCCTTACCCTTGCTCCAGTCATCGTTGCGAGCAGCCAGAAAGTGACTCAAATTGGCGAGAGAAGCGCTATCATCATCATCTGAACCATTGTGGTCAGAGTCCCCTGGATCTCTACCCGCTCCTGCTGTACTACCTCCAGGGGGCACATTTCCGTCTCCACTACCACCGGTATTCGCATAGTGGGCTGTGCGCAGTCTATCCGGCTCACCAAACCATTCCTCCTGGCCATCTTGATTCACACCCTCCGCTGGGGTAGCCCCTGAACGTAGTGATGCTGGGGGTGCAACGGGATGCTGCCCAGCCTCAGGCGTTGTGTTAGGTGCTACATGGGCAATTTGTAGGTATGCCTGAAGCTCCGTGCAACACTCAGGTTCCCGTGGCCGCCCGAAATGACTACATGAGCCACAATACCCACATGTGGGTCGGCCGTCCCCTTCCCTGTGCCTTCTCCCATGCTTTACCAGGGTTCGTGCCCCCTTCCCACACCCATATATGTGGTAAGTGATCTATTCCATACACGTCGCTTCTCCTTTGCAGCTGGATAAACAGAACCCGTTCTTGCTATCTGAGTCGCTACTTGCAATGGTGGGAAGACCCGTGGGAAGACTTGGTTTCGTGGACGCCACAGGAATTACTGGTGCCCAAGAAAGAGAGCGGGCACGGGTCCCAGGTCTGGGGATTGATGTTCCCCATGATGGAGCCTCGGGTGCTCGCTCTTGCTGGTGTCATGATACTGGTTCAAAAAGCCCCGGTGATGCTGCCCGCAGTGGACACAACCCTTGGGTCGCTGCTACTGCAGGCGGGAGGATCACGGTATTCAAGGGGTCAGGAACAGGTAGCGGGACCAATAAACGCGTGGGCCTTGGGGCAGCTGTGGGAGGTATAGGAGTTTCAACGGACGGTATCCCTACAGGGAAATTGGGCACTGTGGTCAGATGAGTTGTAGAGTCTGGCGTATCTGGTGCCATTGTACGCTTTGCATTCGACGTCCTTTTCCTTATGTGATGTCCATCAGGTGGTCCGATCATGGGACTGCGTGAATCCCTATGGGTGATTTAGGGGGGGACAGACAGTGAGCCAGTAGATGGCCATGGGAAGGAGGAGGTACAGCTGTAGCTGTCACCTTTCAGGCTTTCTATCATCCGTTTACCGACTGGGCACAGGTACGTGCTCTACTCATTGTCACTGCCTCTCATAGCCAATTCCATTCTGCAGTTCCCCGGGTTGGTATGGACGAGCAGGAGTGGGGGCACGGCCTCTAACATCAGCACATCATTCTCGGCATCAATACTGTACCCTCCTTCAAAGGCCTTTTCCAATGCTGCCATCTGAGTGTTTAATGCTTGCTGATAGCTTACCATTAGCGGTATGCCACCTGCTGCACTTTTATCCATTCCGCCGCCGGCGTGCTGATCTGTTTTTGGAACACCTGCTGCTGCTTGTTGTTCCAGTCCTTCAGTTCCCGCTTTGCTTCCGTGAGTAACCTGGATATCTCCCAGACGATATAAGTTTCGACGAACCCGTGCGATAAGTCACTAAAAGGAACCCCTGCCAGCGCGGTATTGGTCATGTTGTGGAGAAGGGTAGGGTCTTGGAACAATGGGATCACAGCAGCCTGAGGGTCTATAATTATGAGAGTCATGCATTCTATAGATAACCGAATAGGGGCAGCCTCGCAAAGTACCTGGTGACCAGGCCATTCGATACCGCGAACATCCGCAACAACCGATGCCCGGAACGTGTTGACGGTCTGTTTGTCATGATCGTGGTCTGAATCCAGGTTGGATTCCAATCTGAGTGGAAGTTCGGTACCAGCCATTGCGCTTTCCACCCTGGGCCGCTTGGTCTAGACAAGGTTACCAGTATTCATGCAAGGCCAGTGCCGAAGGGCGAAAAACAATTCATCAGGAGCGGAGTTAACCAAGGAGTTAGCTTAACGATAGATGGTAATGGGGGCACCCCTAGGGAGATGGATCCCAAGGTTGCGACCATACTGAACAACTTCAAACCTATCACCAAGAGTTCACAGATATGTAAGAGAGAAGTAAGCAGTAAAACTTAATATTGTTAAGCGGGACGCTTCACTCGATTAAGGTCTCCAGATGATTGATTGTTGGAGTAGGAGAAGTCTTGCATAGATGGTCCAACGGTTTTATCTTATGCCAGAAACCCTCCCATCAGTTTACTCGAACCATTTGAGCACCCTGGTCTCCACTAAGGGTGGTCCAACAGACATCTTGTAGTACAACCTGCGGACATGGATGTGTCGACACACTCTCGTACCGGTTCTTCTTATACGGTTATACTCTCTGTGGCGCTATCCCATTTTGGCCGCCAGTGTGCGAACCTCTTGGCATCGGTGCCTTGCCTGTGGCTAACAGTCTCAACACCAGAGGAACTGGACTATCTATTACACCCTTCCCATATGAATTGATCCCTACGTGACTCCAGAGGCTGCTGCGAGCGGTTTATCTATCTACTATTTCCGGTGCTCCGGCTTCCATTGTTTTCTGCAGTATATGGTGGTCTGGGAGTCATCCAATGGCCACTACCCATGACCACTACATCTGATGCACCTTACCTGTGGTAGGAATCATGCTTTTAGTGTCCCTATGCTGCCCTTGCTGAGCCTATAGTGTTGGGTACACATTCGGGCTTGATAGATGTAAAACTCACCCAGTCGCCGTGAGACCACCCGGGACAACCTTTGGCACCCCCATGGTTAAACCCTGTTAACTCTGTCAGTTTTGGTCCGTTCTACTCCCAACAACTTGCAGGAGGTACCGCACCTTCCACCCTATGCCCTCCCCTCTATCCCGTAAACAGCCTACAGTCGACCAGACGGCAGCAACATATACGGTATTGCCAGCAGGTCTTGAGAGATTCCTCTTTCCTACATTGCAGACAACTATGCCAGCATTTGCCCATGACGTCCGGGCCTCCAGGCAGGGCCGGAGGCCCATGATAGGAAGAATGTCTCCGATTTACAGCTTCTCCGGAGCTACGTAGCTCGCCCAATAGCATCTCGTGGAACCCCAGATTCCATTATTATGTATGGTTTCCCGTGAGAAACAACCTGCTCAGTTTTCCGGAACTCCCAGTGGGACTTTGCATTGAAAGGCAGGGTAACTCAGGAATTAAGGCAGGGAAATCCGAGCCCAAGGCAGGGTAACCTCACCCTGAGGGTAGGGTAACCTTCTCCGGTGGACAAGGTACTTTTGCCCTGTTACCCTGCCTAATCCGTTGCTGGATACAGACACTTTGGACCTCTCTCACGTTACCCAGCTCAGCATGTAACTGGTACAGGTACTAGGTTATGTTTTATGTTTGGTTTCACAGTATCGTGTGATACTGGTATTGTCTCGTGTGTTATCGGTTGATACACATAACCTTTTATGTTTGGTTTCACAGTATCGGTTGATACTTGTATTGTTTCGTGTGCTATCAGTTGATACAAACCTGGTTCTGAGATATTGCTCATACTGGAGATAAGCTATATGCTGTATTAAGGACTACTGATTTGCGCGATAGAAATGGCAGACTTCGACTGATAGTATTCTAAATAGACTTGGTTGAATGGTTACCTCTTTGATCTCCTAGTACACCCTTCGACGCCTCCTTTAGTTAGCAGTGCTCCCTTGTGGTTGATCAAGAAGCCATCGGCTCCTATCATACCACTACGTGACTAGGGCCCGGCCTGAATACATTAAATTCTTTTCATCACAGCAAGTGGTTAGAAATCCATCTGGACACGGCCTGATCAACCTATGAAGGGTCCTACCCGAAGCTAGCAGAGGGGAGTGGCAGAACCTAGGAAGGTTCGGCTCCACCAACACAACACTATTGAGTCATTAGAGAGTTGGAGTGGGAAGCAAGTCCCAGCAGAAGGCCTCACCCAAAGAAGATAGTCCAAGAAACCGAAGGGACCTAAGAGCGACTTTGCAATTGACGATGCTGCAAGACAGATAGCCTGCGACCTGGTCACATAGACCTTTACAGAGGCAACGGACGAATTAGCCAAGGCTGCAGCAACCTTTCCTGTGTTTTTCGTCTTGACCTCTAGTAAAGGAAAGGCACCTGCACCAGCACCAAAGAAAGAAACCTCCGCTAAGCAGTCCCCACAGGAAACCGAAGACGAAAAGGAAGGATCAGACCATATGAGATTAGCGGACTCACCAGACAATTGACGAGACAAGTCATCAGATAATTTATCATACAATTTATCAGACAATTCATCAAATGACTCATCAAACGACTCATCTGATAACAACTCCAGAAACGCCGAATCTGCATGAAATGTGTCTGAAGCGGAATCCGGCACGCCACCCAGCCCAGGGGCTGGGCGAATGGCGCCAAAGGTCAAACTTCCGCTACCACCTACCTTCTCGTGTGAAAAGGAGGATTTAAAACCTCAAGCATTTGACCGATAGTTGACGACCACTTCGCAATCCCTCACCCTGCATGACGTGGATAAAACCAAGGAAGGGAGTGGAGCTTACTTAGGAAGTTTCTGTATGGGAAAGGCAGAAGAAGCATACCACCAAGCAATGACCTATTACAAGAGCAAAGACAAACTACGAGGAACAACCCAGATAAGATACCTGAGGGACAGATACCAATCCTCACGAAATATGGAAGAACTGTAGAAGAAGTTCAAAGACATCCAAGAAGTTCGAAATGGAAAAACAGATAGAATAACCTTGGTAGCAACAGACCTATTGATGTACCATGGAGGTTACCCAAGGGAACAGTATCACCGTATACACTGCAACAGAGATTATATGAAGCAATGCATCCCAGACGCCAGCAAGAGGTAGAACCAATGGAGGAAGAGGGAGATTCATGCGAGAAAATCGTCAAGGGAGCGGAATGCAAGTATGCCATCTTCTATGAGATGGGGGTTTACCAAACCCATACGTCCCAGCAAAGAAGGAGTAAAGGATCGTCCTCGCGTAAGGATGCAAGAAAAGAACAAACACAATGTAAAGAGTCAAAAGATGAGAAAGATAAGAAGTAGAAAAGACGTGATGATGGGACATGCTACGCGTGTGCGAAAAAGGGGGACTATGCAAAGGACTGCTATGCCAAAAAGGGTAAAGGAAAGAGTGCAAAATGAGAGGCCAGTACGAATCACATGGATGCAGATAAATTTGATGAAGTTCAGATCAACTCGGTGGAAATAGAATGCCTCTCGACGAAGCCGGCCTTGATAATCAAGCCCCATGATGCACTGGAAGGAACAACCGAAATCGAAGGCCATCCAGCAAAGGTACTGTTCAATACAGGAACAAGCGGGTGTGACATAGTCAGCACCACTTTTGTCTCTACCCATGGGATAACAACCCAACCCCAGCCCCAACCAACAACAGTCAATATAGCTATGAAGAGTTCCCGCTCCTCAAGCCACAAAAAATGTGGATTGACAGTTGGAATTGGGAAAAAGAAAGGGCAGAATCAGGAGATGTTGGTAGGAAACATTGCAAAGTACGACGCCCTAATTGGAATACTATTCCTAAAATGACAAAACACTCTTATCAGCTAAGGGGACATAGCTGTGTAGTTCCCGGATGACAAACTGCGTGTTCTCTGCAAACCAACAAGCGGGGAATGCCGAGTGGGTGTCTTAGACACCACATCGGGAACATTATTGGAAGAATACAAGGATGTATTCCTGGACAAGGTTCCTGAAACACTACTACCTGTACGCAAGATTAACCACCACATTCGATTGAAGGACCCGACCAACCTAAAAAACCAACCAACATACTCAATCCCTAAAGCATACAAAGAGAAACTCATGACTTGGATAAACGAAAAATTACAAGCAGGAGTGATTGTACAACAGGAAGTGCCTGGAGTGGCACCTATGTTTGTACAACCAAAGTCAGATGGGAGAATCCGACCACTGGTAGACTTGAAATTCAGGAATAACAGCACGATCATGAATAGTCCCTCTATCCCCAACCAATGGGAAATTCTGAACCGTATCGGAAAAGAAAAATTCAGGAGTAAGATGGACCTAAGTGATGCATACTTCCAAACGAGAGTGGCCCTGAACAGTGTAAGGTACAACTCGGTCAAAACTCAGGGTGGAGGATTCGTTAGCAAGGTAATGCTACAAGGAGACATGAACGTAGTGGCTACATTTATGCGGATACTGGAAGACCTCGGAAGCGAATTCCTACATCACTTTGCATGGGTATACATTGATGATAGTTTAATATTCTCAGACACACCTGACGAAAACAAAAGGCACATACGCCGGGTATGTGACTGACTAAGAGAAGCGAAATTCTATGCAAGCAAAAAGAGGTCAGCATTCTTCGCAGATAAACTAGAGGTACTAGGACACAGAGTGGATAAAGAAGGAATCTATGCCTCCCCCCAGAATATATCGTCTATAGCATGTTCGGAAACAGCGCAGAACAAAAAGGAATTGCAACGATTCCTTGGGATAGTCAATTATGTGGCCCAATTCTTCCCACACCATGCTACCCTAATGGCACCAGTAACGGATTTAAAGGGAAATGCCGAATTCGTATGGACAACCATACAACAAGCGGGATTTGCAATAGTGAAAAAGGGGATTGTCAACCCCCAGGTCATGCGACCAATAGACGTACGAAGTAAGGAACCCATTTGGTTAGTCACAGACCTCTCATACTTAGGAATAGGAGCAGGGCCAGGACAGGGACCGACATATGAAACAGTGCGACCTGCCGCATTGCATAGCAGAAAGTTCCCCAATGGACAGATGAATTATGTAACCATGGATAAAGAGGCCCTAGGGATTGTCGAAGAGCCTAACGGGTTGCACAATGCGTTCCTGGGAAATGCATTCACAATAGTTACTGACCACCAACCCCTGACCCAGCTACGAACTGTAAAAAACCTATGCAGGAAACAAGTTAGATAGCTTAGTGCCTTAGGAAAATGTGATGGAAAGATAGTCTATGCTCTGGGAAGTACGAACTATTTAGCTGACGCTCCTTGCCGGATATATGAAAGAAACCCAGAATTGAACCCTCTCTATGTCACCGATTATACGAAGGAAGTCGATGACATTTCAGACAACATATTCTACGAAGAAGAATCGAATACTATGGAGCCCAAACGAGACATCTCCCCTACCTCCCCTCCTTGCTCATACAGTAAGTACCCCGATGAGGCACCAGTGCCCCCGGAGAGCCCCTGCTCGATCACTGCAGGAAACGATTGGGGTGACAAGTGCACCTTGCGAAGCACGCCACCAGAAGAACTCCAACATGGCAAACCTTACTACTCCCATTGTTATGTAGACTATTGCTCATACCACCAAAGGGAAATTAGATTTACCAACAATCACCCCAGGCGGCGATGCAAGCCAACCACTCGACTTTCTAGTAATAGTCCAAGTCCACCAAGCACGATGCCGGACCCAAGTGCCCCGAAAGGTCTAGGGCTAAATGACTGGGAATAGTAACAAACCATTAGGGGAAGACTGAGTAGTGTGGAAGGGCTGTCCACCCTCATTCAGCCAACACCCCAATCCCTAGCCATCCCTACAATATGAAATCCAGAAGCCCCGGTATTCTGAATGCCAGTACCAGACAGCCCACCACCTGTCAAACGGGCAGAGCAAATTAAAAGCTATACCAATGAGACTGTAGTCTTGGTAATGCCTCCGACGATGGACGAGTATAGACGTGGGTTGTACGATGTATTGGAAGATAACGAGGAGGAAAACCAACCTGAAACTACTAGAAGAAGGAATATTGAAGACGAATGGGACAGCCGACAAATGCTTAACGAAATGATTGGAACATTCCGAGCACATATGGTTGCAGCGTACCGAAAGGAACCAATTTGGAAAAAGGTTAAGGAAAATGTGGACTCCAGAGGAGATTTATCCAAATACACAGTCACAAATGGAATACTGTATGCAAAAACACGATAGAGGCAGGAATGCCTGTATATTCTGCAGGGACCTGCATTTGGAAATACGACTCTAACCGAGTACGTCATGGCGGAAATCCATAATAAAGGCCATCACAGCGCTAAACAAAACCTACAATACGCCACCCAATACCTATTCTGGCCCGCAATGCGAAATTGACTTTCGTGCTTATGTGGCGTAATGCAACACCTGCCAGAGGAACAAAGAACCCACAAAATTACCCGCAGGAAAGGCCCAGAAGATTGTTCTACCATCTGGGATATTCCAATCAATTGCTATCGACTTTGGGGGACCCTTCCACAATTCGTGGCGATATGACACAATCCTAGTGGCCAGGGATAGGTTTTCAGGATTCACATGGCTCATACCAACAAACAAGGAAGTTATAGCAGTAACAACTTGGGAACTACTATGCAACAGGATATTTATACCACACGGTTACCCACCAACAATGGTAAGCGATGCAGACCCACAGTTCAAGTCACATGTGTGGAGACAGCAGTACCGATCACTAGGAATTGAACACATCAAAGTGCCACTAGGACACCATGAGACAAATGGACAGGTTGCAAGGAAAATGCGGGAATTGAACACCGCGTTGCGGAACCTAGTCAACGTGAGACAAAATAACCGGTTCAATGCCATACCCGGAACAGTGGCCTCTCCAAATGCAGCATGGTCTGAAACCCTAGGTATGTCACCATACAAAGTCAGTTTAGGAAAAAGCTACCCACCACCCCAGCTAATGAATTTCAAAAACTCTGCAATACCAGCAGCCGATGAATTCTTAAACAGGCACCAAGTGATTCAGAATATGCCATTTAATGCTATCAAGCTGGCGCGATTCAGAAGTACGAGAACGGCAGCAAAGAGGTGCAGACACCGTACACCAACAGGAATAGGGAACCAGCTATTGGTTTATGGAAGCCTATGCGCAACCGAATCTGGACGAAGCAGGAAATTGCAACCAGGCTGGCGAGGACCGGTTAAGCTAATGGGATATGATCAACACAAAGAAAATTACGTGGTGGAAATGGAAGGAAGGATATACACAAACCAAGAAGTGACATTCCATGCATCCACAGTAAAAAGATACCTCCCTAATAACCACAGCACATTCGTGGGAAGAAGCCATGCGCAGACACCAGCAATCGTGATTAACGAGAAACCGGACTGGGAAGTAGATGCCATACGAGACCATAGGAAACGATATGATCACCACCAGTTTTTGGTAAAGTGGGTTGGATACCCTGAAATGGAAAACAGCTGGGAACCCCTGGAGGGATTGGAAAACTCGATGGAATTAGTAAACCAGTAGTGGGCAGACAACAATACAGAGTATGAACTCCCGCCTACGAGAAACCATGTAATGGTGCAATGGAGCCCAATGCAACCGGAGATCGAACACCTCCGCCGGGATACAAATGAGGAAATACAGGACGGTTTCTGGTCAACCCATTTTGAAAGCGACCGTGAAAGCAGCGAAGGTGAAAACCGGGTAATGGAAGGTGAAGCGGCATACCTGGAACGGCTAGCCAGAGCCGAGTACTGTGAGTAGCGAAGAAAGACATACCATCCAATAGCCTTACGATGTCAAACTATGAGCAGGTATCATGGAGACTGCACCATCAGCTAATGGGACTGTTCGTGAACCGTGATATTATCCCTAGATGATACCTTACTCAGTGATTATTCATACATATTTGCGACAAATGCTGGGAAATAACAACTGAATCAACAGGATGGATGTGGGGAGACACAGTGTCAGACGTATTCCGTTTTGGTAGTGGGTGCTACCTGAGCACAGAAAAATGTGATATGTGTGTGGAAACGGGAGAAACTGAAATTAAGCACCACCCAGCTTCACACCTAAGCGAGGCCAGTGAGTGCCACCCACCTTTGAACTAAGTGAGACCAATGGGCACCACCCCCTTTTTCAATTAAGCGAGGCCAACATTGATACATAAATACCCCCTATCAACACCTAAGTGAGACCACCAAGAACACCTGCGAGTTAAACGATTTCTCACAAAAAGTACCCATACTCTCAGGCTACTATGGATCATGTCGAACTACGAAGCACTGAACCTACGAGAACCCCACCAATTGGTGGGACACCTATTATACCTGGGAACCATCACACTTAGCGCATATTGGCTAAGGTTCCACTGCGACTTTGGCAACGAATGTTGCCATCTCGATGTCGAAACCGAGGAATGGGAAGATCGGACTGTCCCGGACTGGATTGAGTTACCACACTACTTGAAACCAGGATGTCTTGTGCGCGAGGCGCCATGTGTTAGATAGTTGGAGAGATGGTTGGCGGGCATGGAATGGACGTTGCAGGACGACATGAGATTGTTGCAGGATAGCAATGACGATGAGAATGGGTCCTAGAGGGACTTTCCAGAAAATAGTGGAAATATTAACTATTAGGATTTCTTATATGGTGTTTGGTGAAATTGTTATTTTGTTTTGGAAGTGTAACTGGTACAGGTACTAGGTTAGGTTTTATGTTTGGTTTCACAGTATCATTTGATACTTGTATTGTTTCCTCTGTTATCAGTTGATACACACAATATTTTGTGTTTGGTTTCCCAGTATCAGTTGATACTTGTATTGTTTCGTGTGCTATCAGTTGATACACACATGCTTCTGAGATACCACTCATACTGGAGATAAGCAATACGCCGTATTTAAAGACCGCTGATTTCCACGATGGAAGCAGCAGACTTCGACTGACATTATTTTAAATATACTTGATTGAACAGTTACTCCTTTGATCTCCTATTACACCCTTCTCAGTCTCCTTTAGTAAGCAGCGCTTGCTTCTTGTTGATCAAGAAGCCTTCTGCTCCTATTGTACTGCTATGTGACTAGGGCCCAGCCCCAACATATTATACAACAGCTTAACTGTCCCTTCAGAGGCCACTAAGTACGCTGACCCAGCTCCTGGGTATACCCATGTACTTGAGGACCTTTCCTCTTTATTTCTGTTCACCTCAGAGCCCAGGCCATCGGGTCCCCATGGGCCAAGTTCTTACTTGCCTGCCAGTTCCTACCAGTTCCCCTGCTGGCTGTCTGCATGGGTGTAGATCCCGGCTGCCACAGCCCATGTATGCTGAGTCATTACTGTACCCGGTTGCCCTTGGCAATCCTCGCTCAACCTTGTTGCTCCCTGATACCACCGAGACTTGACGTCAGGTCCTGATTCGCGATTAATGTTCCCCGCATTCGGTGCACCAGACGCACAGGATGCTTGGGGCGCCAGCCTACACTTTCGCTGGTGACCAGTGTTTTCACCATGTAAGTGGCAATGCTCTAGGTGGTGACCAAGATGTTACGAATGAGGTCTGCACCCACTGTGCCTGTGTCAAACAAAACCCTGGCGCGTGTGCCATTTATCAACTGGGTTCCTTCCAGAGCATGATGGGGGTTTAGAGTAGTGGTTGGCAGCATTTGATAGCACTTAATTTCAGTCTCTGCATCAGCTGAGTTGGTTTCTTCCTCCTTCAAGTCCTCTATCCCTACCTGGTTTGCTGAGATTTCTGGCTTGCTGGTCAGGGAGCCTTGTCTTGTAGTGGTACCAAAGGTAACCAGCTTTCTTCCGACATAGCGCCTGGGCCACATTTTTCATTTGTTTCAGGCCCTGCTTCAGTGCCTTCTTAATGTCTATAATTTCCTTGTCGGTTGCTGTGCGTTGCTGTATCTATTCTTTGTATTCATGGCCATTTATCATTTCGGTTGTTATTTCGTTTAGGGATTCATATACCTTGTTCTCAGCTTCTTCTTTTTACAAGTATTTTTCTTTCACTAAGTGGGTTCTTTCCCCTTGCGACCCTGTTTCTTCCTTGTCATAGAAGCCTTTGTTCATTCGCGTCAACGGATCCAGTTGTCCTTCTTCTTTGCCTGGCTGATATTCAATCTGCAGGTGGTGTTGACCCCATGTCTCACTCCATCTGATTTGTCATCCATGGAGTTTATTGGTAGTAGTAAAGGCTAGTAGGTTTTTGTCAGTTCTGATAACGCAGATCAGATGTTCACTTCATAGTGTGTATTCCCTTCAATCCGGCAGGGCTTGAACTGTGGCTAACTGTTCTTTGTCGTGAATGCCCCAGCTTCTCTCGGCTTAGTATATTGTTTTGGATGGGAAAGGGGACTGGTCTCTGTAGCCTATCCTCCCTGTACTGGGAGAGGATTCTTACACATAAGAAGTTAGACGCGTCCGTTTCGATGATGATTTGGAGCGAGGGATCGAAATGTCGTAATATTGGTGTCGTCGTACTACTTTTCCTTACGTTATCGAAGGCCTGTGGTTCTCTTTCTTCCCACGCCCATTGTAACCACCCAGCATATATGAGCTATGGCAGCCAGAACCTAGACCCATACAGGCAGCCCAGAGGCAAACTGATGGGAAGTGCCAGGCAAGGAAGACCTTAACCTATGGAGGCCCGATGGTCCGGGCTCCAAGACGAACAGAAATAGCTTGCAAGGGTACCTAGATACTTGGATACACCGGGGAGCGGTGTCAGCGTACTTACGGACCTCTGAAGGGCCAGTTACTCAGCTGGGCCGGGTAACTAGGGAAAGATCTATCACCAGCGAAGGGATGGAAAAGGTAACGGGGTAAAGTCCCCTTGTCCAGCGGGCAAGGTTACCCTACCTTCAGGATTTGGTTACGCTACCTTGGGGCACGGGTTACCCTGCCAAAGGTCCTGAGTTACCCTGTCTTTCAAAATGAAGTCCCTCAGGGAGTTTGGGAAAATTGATGGGAATGTGTGTCACGTGAAACCATGCACAATACTGGAATCTGGGGTTCCAGGAGATGCTATTGGGTGAGCTATACAGCTCCGAAGAAGCTGTAAATTGGAGACATTATTCCTATCATGACCCTCCGGCCCCGCCTTGGGGCCCGGACGTCATGGGCAAACAGGTGTGTAGTTGTGCGCAGGCTAGGAAAGAGGGATCCTTGCAGACCTGCCTGCAAGACCGTATATGTTGCTGCCATCCGGTCGACCGTAGGCTGTTCGCAGGATATACTAGGGGGCATAGGCTGGAACGTGAAGTACCTCCTCCAAGTTGCTCGGAGTAAAGCAGACCAAAACTGGCGGAGTTAACGGGAGTAAACTGTGGGTGTCCCAAAGGTAGTCCCGCGTGGTGCCAGGGCGACTGCGAGAGTTTCACACCTATAAAGTGCCAATGTGACCACAATGCCATAGGCTCTGAAACGGAAGTGAAGCGACACTAAGTGCATGATTTCTAGTACAGGTAAGGTGCATCCGAGGTGGTGGTCAAGGGTAGCGCCCATTGGATTACCCGCGGACCAGTGGATACTGCCGAAGACACCGGAAGCCCGCGACTCGTAAATAGTACATAGATAAACCGCTTATGGTAGCTTCTGGGGTCAAGTGGGGAGCATTGCATATGGGAAGGGTGTTATAGATAGTCCCGTTCATGCGGTGTCTTGACCGTTAGCCACTGGCAAGGCACCGATGCGAAGACGTTTTTACTCTGGCGGCCAAATTGAGAATGCGCCGCAGAAATATACCCAAGTAAGTTGAATGCTGACCAGAGTGTGTCGACACTTGCATGCCTGAAAGGAGGTGCTAGGAGATGTGTTGGACCACCCTTAGCACAGAAGGGTGTGCTCGAATGGTGGGAGTAAAGTGATGGGGGAGTCTCTGGCATAAGACAAAACTACTGGAACGTCTATGCGAGAACTCTCCTACTCCCACAATCAATCCTCTCGCGACCTTAATTGAGGAAGCGTCAGGCTTAACGATATTAAGTTCTAGCGTTTACTTTACTCTTGCATTTTGTGAACATTTGGCGAATAAGTTTGAAGTTGTTCGGTGTGGTCGTACGCTTGGGATCCATCTTCCTAGAGGAGCCCCCGTTACAGTATATCGTTAAGCGCCCTCCTCGCTTAACGCCTCTGCTGATTAATTGTTTTGGACCTTCGGCACTAACCTTACATGAATACAGGTACCCTAGTCCAGAACAAGTAGCCCAGGATGGAAAGCGCAAGGTCTAGTACCCAACTTCGCGCCAGAATGGAATCCAATTTCGATTAAGACCACGACCTTGACAACATGCTGGGAACATGTTTCCTGCATCGGTTTTCGCAGATGTTCGGGGTATTGAATGGGACGGTCACCAGTTGCTTTTGAAGGCTGCTCCTATTCATCTACCTGTTGAATGCCTTGATCTCATGATTATAGACCCACGCGCTGTGGCGCTCTCATTTTTCCGAGACCATGAACTTGTCCACAACATGACTTCTCCTCCGGCGAGAGGGGTCCTATTTAGTGAGTTCTCGTGCGAGTTCGTTGAACCTCAAATCGTCCGTGAGGTATCTAGGTCGATTGACTAAGCGAAGCGGGAACTGCGGAATTGGAACACCTAGCAGCAGCAGGTCTTCCAAAGCCAGATTACTACGGCGGCGGTGGAATGGATGAAGGTGCAGCAGGAGGCATACCTCCGGATAATACAGGATCAGTACGCATTAACGACCTGGATGACGGCGTTAGAAAAGGCTTTGGCAGGAGGGTATAGTATTGATGCGGAGAACGATGCACTGATGTTAGAGGCCACGCCCCCACTCCAGCCCATCTATACCAAGCCCAAAAGCTGCAGCATGGAATTGGCCATGAGGGCCTGAGACAACCAATGGAGGGCATATTTAAGCCCAATCGGTATACAGATGTTGGAAAGCCTAAAGGGTAAAGACTACAGTTAGACCTCCTCATTCTCCAGAGCTTCTACAGCCTTCCTGTCGGTCCCTCCCTCGATTGCTCGTTGTCGTTGGGGTAGTCCCACGGTGGGACCCACGGATGGGCATCGAGTAACAAAAAGGACATCTAAACCGAAGGATATTGCAGCGCCGGATACAGCTGACCCTACTCCTCGTCCGACTCCTGCCCCTGTCCTTCTGCCCGCAATATCGTCGGTTGCAACTCCGGTACCTCACATAGCGGCCCCAAGACCCACTCCTCTACCAGTTCCTCCTCCTGCAGTCCGTGGTTCTGACGCACCCCCTGACTTCCCCTTCCCGCCCCTGGGGGTCCGTCTGCTCCATGCGGCATCACCTGGGTTCTTTGAACAGGGACGGTGACAGCAAGAGGGGGCACGGGAATACCCATCACAAGGGACTCCTATCCCCAGACCAGGAACACCTGCTCGCGGGGTTCCTTGGGCACGGGTCATTCCCTCAGCGCCCTCACAACCAATTCTTCCCTCCGGTCTCCCCTCCATCACAAGTGGCTATTTGGACAGCCAAGACGAGTTCTGTCTGTCAGGCTGTAAGTTGCAAGAAACCCGGATGGGGTGGATTCATTACCACTCCTATGGGTGTAGAAAGAGCGCACGGACCCTGGTGAGGCATAGAAGAAGACATAAGTATGGAGATGGGCGACCAACCTGTGGGTATTGTGGATTGTGGAGGCAAGCAGGCCCCCCGATGCAACCCCTAAGTTGCTCAGAGCTGCAGTCATTTCTGTGGACAACCCAGGCGGCGCCTAACCCAACTCCTGAGAGTGGGCGACGCCCTGTTCCACCCCTGGCATCAGTACCATCAGGGGCTAACCCCCCACAGGATGGGAATCAGGATGGCCAGGAGGAACGATTTGATGGCTTTGATAGAGCACGGGAATCCCAAGGTGGAAATGCCGGAGTCGGTGGAGATGGAAATGCACCACCTGGAGGTGGTACAGCGGGAGCTGGTAGAGATCCTGGAGACTCTGACCATGACACCACGGATCATGCGGATGAGGGAGACTCACTCCCCGATTTGACCCCCTACCTCAGTGCCCGCAAGGATGACTGGAGAAACGAGCAGAAACGACAGTGGCACCGCTGGGCCAAGAGGCTAGCAAGAGCTCCAAGGGGCACCGCTTTGCCTCCTAGATCTACTCCTAGACCCGTGCGAAAGAAGCCGGAAAAGCTGAGTGGTATCGTGGCATTGAAGAGCAAAGTTACGGAACTTGCAGGCTTCGTGACCCTGGTAGAGGTCAAATCCTAATACTTTGCGGATTACAAGTTAACCGATATGGATAAGGTAAAGTTGGTGATCCACCTTCTAGAAGATTCCGCCTAGGCATGGTACCCGGGGTTGCCCGGACACATTAACAAGGAAGCTGCCAAGGACACTGGCATTCCTGTGAAGGACAGGAACCCCTTACGGACATGGAAAGGGTTCCGAGAGCAGTTGGCACAAAGTTTCGGTGGAGACCAGGACAAGCGAGATAGATCCCTGCTCGCATGGCGAGGACTTGTGATGAAGCCACTTAACATCGACGAGTACCTGGACAAGATAATTGACTATATGTATAAGCTTAGCTATACAGATCCTGTGCAGGTATGGGACAAGGTTGGATCAGGCATCATTCAAGAGGTTCAGAATGCGTGGGCACTTATGGAGCCCCACCCGACCGACCTGAACGCCTACCTTGATCTTCTGCGCAAGGTCGGGCATACACTGAAAGACAACAACCAGTTCAGCAACCGCGTCATCCACGCCACCCCACGGTCTCAGCCGACTGACAAGAAGCAAGATAGATTCTTGACATCTGGCAGGTTTAAGAAGAAGGATAAAGGTTCGGGCAGACAAAATCAAAGGTCTGCCAAACCCACTAATGTCAATGCGGGGAAACAGGCAAAGCCGATGACTCCTGCATATGCGATAGCACACAAGGAAATCCCGTCGACTTTGACCAAGCGTCAGAGAAAGCACAACCAGTGCACTGAATGCGGACAAACCAGACACTTCTGGAGAAAGTGTACCGCAACGTCCCCGGTCGTCAGTTCATCCAAACCGGCTTGTTGGTTGAAACGGTCAGCCCCGCTAAGCGAGTCCTCGGGTATGGACAAGCGGCTAAAGCGCAGCGAAGTGCCACCTCCGGCCTCCTCGCCAAAGATCTTGGAAGTCTGTCAGGCATCACCTCAGATAATGGAGTTTGATGCTGACGGCTCAGAATAGGTAAGAACCCATTCTGCTTAAGGCCAAACCTTGCTGACCCACATCCATAGGCCCACGAGGGATGGATACAAGAACCGAGGAAATGGTTCTGGGATGTGTAAGTACCCCTCTACTGCCTGGTCGAATATCATACTGACTGCACCCAGAGGGTGTTGGCAGGTAGATGTTTGGGCCATGTGCGGTGGACTGGGTGATCTCTCCTTTGTTGGTTTTCCAATTATTTCCGTTGTTCTAGTTATGAGTGTTTCTGTCCGGGTTTCCTTGGCTGGAGGAGTGCGTTCGGGGGGAATTGTTTCGGTTGAGGCTGGGGGAGGTCTTGATAGAGGAGATGCTCGACATTAGGGAAGCACCTTGTTGCTTCGCTTGGAACCAGTTCAATAGAGGACCTCTACCAACGTCCGGAAATTGTTATCTTTAGTATGACAGGGAATTGGTTTAGGCAGGACTTGAGCAAATAAAAGTATTATTTCCAAGTTTACCTGAGGCGGGCTTAGTACCCGAAATCATGCTGGCGTGATAGTAAACACCCTAGCAATTGTGACACCGAATATTTCCATTCCCAGCATCCTTACCAACCCATTGTAGCTGTTCTTGTGTCGCAAGGAAGAGACCCCCAAATTACTAGGACAAGATGACTAAGCCCCTAAGACCAGCAAAGAGGCAGAAATGTGACAACTTGCCTCGTTACACTAAGACTACCCACCTGTGGGTGAAATTAGACTGGAAGATTAGAGCACCACAAGTAAGCGCGGAAGTGCTATTGTGGCTGGACAGTGGGGCTACTGGGCCAGTGCTTAGTAGCCGATGGGTTAAGCAAACTCAGGCACCTTGTGTACAACGAAAGGTATATGTGCCAATAAGTGATACAAGTGGGAATCACATTCCTGGGTCAGGTCTGCAGTATACTAAGTCATTGGAGATGAAGATAGTCGACAACCACAATGAGATGCGCTTTGAGGTCGCGGACATGCCCAACACAAAGGTGGATGGGTACCTACCTATGTCATGGCTGAAGGACCATAACCCAGACATAGATTGGAAAACAGGATCACTGACCTGGCACTCAGATTTCTGCAAGGCCAACTGCCTAGCAGAGCAGGGGCGGTTAGTATTCATGTCAGATGAAGAACTGTTAGCTGAAGACCCTAGTAATGTGGACCTGTTGCGAATTGTGCAATTCTGCGATGAGGAAGGTACTAACATTACAGTTAAGCTGCTCCCCGAGTATAAGGACTACGGGGACATATCCAGTCAAGAATGGATTGAGGCATTACCGGAGCACTGGAAGTACGATCAGACGATCGAGTTGCAGCCTGGGACTCAACCTCCGTTTGAGCCTATCTATCCGTTGTCGGAAAAGGGGCTTAAGGCACTCCAGGAATATCTCCATGACAGCCTACAAACAGGAAAGCTACGGTGATCCAGTTCTTTGGCAGCAGCCCCTATCCTCTTTGTGCCAAAACCAGATAGTAAATAAAGACTGGTAATAGAGTACCGAGGGTTGAACAAAATCACGGTTAACAGTAAGTATCCTGTGCCGTTCATGAATGAGCTGCGAGATAGGTTAGGAAAAGCCGTTGTGTTCACTAAGTTGGACTTGAAAAACGGCTACCATCTTCTGAGGATGGCAGAAGGTGAGGAATGGAAGACGGCCTTCCAGTGTAGATATGGACTGTATAAATACACGGTCATGCCATTTGGGTTATATAACGCTCTGGCAACTTTCCAGAGCATCACCAATGAGGTCTTCTGGGGCCGCATGGATGAAGGAGTTATGGCATATATGGATGAAATCTTAATCTACTCCGAAACTACTGTAACGACCCAGCATACATGAGCTATGGTAGCCGGAACCTACACCCATACAGGTAGCCCGGAGGCGAACTGGTAGGAACCCGCAGGCAAGTGAGTACTTGACCTACGGAGACCCGATGGCCTGGGCTCCGAGATGAGCAGACTTAGTGGGTACAAGTATTTAGGTACATGGCTACACCTGAGATTGGTGTCAGCGTACTTAGGGACCTATGAAGGGACAATACACAGCTAGGCTGGGTAACTGGAGAAAGGCCCCTTGTGTCTATCATATATGTACTGCACAGTTTAAGCAGATGTGAACGAATTATCTGATTGCAGACTCCTTGGCATTCCTGTGATGTTGCTTACATAAGGTTCCCGACAATCACCCACCCTCTCCAGCACCATCATACAAAACAACAACGCAATCATACAATCCACCCCACTCAAATACCTCCCATCACGATCACTCAAACACGAACCTTTCCACCTATCGAGAGGTCAGAACAGTGTCTGCTGTGCATTATGCCACGTTGCAGTGGGTGCCGAACCCAGAAGGCCGATACAGCTTTCAATCGTGACGCTAATAGTCAACTTAGCCGAACATGTATCGTCTGTTTGGTAAGTGGTTATTGAGCCCTGACAATCT
>PYWC01000006.1:666308-734812 GCA_003182015.1 Tuber magnatum
CATGGCTTCGTGTGACAAACATTCCAGTCATTTTTCCCAAACTCCCCGAGGGACTTCGTATTGAAAGGTAGGGTAACTCAGGTCCTTGAACAGGGTAACCCAAGCCTCAAGGTAGGGTAACCCAGTCCTGAGGGTAGGGTAATCTTGTCCAGTGGACAAGTGGACTTCCTCCTGTTACCCTATTCTATCCAACTGCCGGAGATAGACACACTGGGCCTTTCTCCAGTTACCCAGTCTAGCGGTGTATTGCCCCTTCCTAGATCCCTAAGTACGCTGACACCAATCTCGGGTGTAGCCATGTACCCAAATACTTGTACCCACTAAGTCTGCTCATCGCGGAGCCTGGGCCATCGGGTGTCCGTAGGTCAAGTACTCACTTGCCTGCCAGTTCCTACCAGTTCACCTCCGCGCTACCTGTATGGGTGTAGGTTCCGGCTACCATAGCTCCTGTATGCTCGGTCGTTACACAGTTGTACACCTATCAAGTCGGAATGTGTCCCCCACGCCATAGGCTCTGAAAGGGAAGTGAAGTGACACTGAACGCATGATTTCTACCAGAGGTAAGGTGCATCCAAGCTGGTGGTCATGGGTAGGGCCCATTGGATCACTCCCAGACCACCGGATACTGTGGAAGACACCCGAAGCCCGATATTTGTAAGTAGTAGACAGATAAACCGCTCACGGTAGCTTCTGGAGTCAAGTGGGGACCATTGCATATGGGAAGAGTGTCATAAATAGTCCCGTTCATGCGGTGTCCTGACTGTTAGCCACTGGCAAGGCACCAATACGAAGACGTTTTCACTCCGGCGGCCAGCGTGCGAATGCACTGCAGAAACGTACTCACATAAGTTGAACGCCTACTAGAGTTTGTCGACACTTGCATACCCGAAAGGGGGTACTAGGAGATCTGTCAGACCACCCTTAGCGGAGAAGGGTGTGCTCGAATAGTTGCAGTAAACTGATGGGGGAGTTTCTGGCATAAGATAAAACTACTCGAACGTCTATGTGGCAACTCTCCTACTCCAACAATCAAACCTCTCGAGACCTTAATTGAGGAAGCGTCAGGCTTAATGATATTAAGTTCTACTGTTTACTTTACTCTTATATTGTCTGAACATTTGGCGAATAAGTTTGAAGTTGTTCAGTGCGGTCGCACCTGTGGGATCCATCTTCCTAGGGGAGCCCCCGTTACACTCATTTGATTATATTCTTCATTGTGTCATAGAGTGGCTTGGCCACTCTGTTGAATCCCACAATACATTGTCCCTAGAAATTGCAAAAGCCCACCAAGCTTTGCACTGCTTGAACACTTTTCAGTGCTTTCCCTCCTTCGATCGCTGCGGTCTTGACTGGGTCCGACCGTATCCTCTCTGGGTTGAGAATCAATCCACGGTATTCAACTTCTTTCATCTGGAAGTCACATTTCAAGGGTTTCTGTTTAACTTTGGCTTCTTTTAATGCTTGCAGCACAGCTTGTATCCCTCTGTGGTGTTCTTCCATATTCTCGGAATATATGAGCAGATCGTTTAGATAGACGATACAGCCTATGTCCAGGCACGTGCTCAACTAGAAATTGATCCACCATTGAAATGTGGGTCGGGTATTGGATAATCCAAAAGGCATAACCAGCTATCCATACCACCCGTAACATGTCCCTAAAGCCGTCTTCTCTTCGTCCCCTTTGGCGATTCCGATGTTGCAATAAGTACCCGCGATATCCCGTTTGGAGTAGTGATTGGCCTGTCCTAGACAGTCCAATTCCCCGTCGATAAATGGTAGAGGGTATTTGTCTTTCTTTCACACCCCATTCAGTCCTCGGAAGTCCACGTATAGTCTCAGTTTTCCATCCTTCTTTTTGACAAACAGTATGTGTGCGGCTGCTGAGGAGGACAATGGTATGATCCAGTGTCTGTCCAGGTTCTGATGCAGGTATTCCTGCAGCGCTTTCAGTTCTTCTTCCCTTAACGGGTAGAGTTTCATGAAAGGTGTGGTTTTCCTTCCACCCAGTTGATACAGTGATCTTCGCTCTTGTGTTCTGGCAGATCTGTCTTTTCGTTTTCTTCGCATATGTTGCGGTAATTGCAGTATTTCTTTCGGACCAGTTGCCTGAGGGTTATCTTTTTCCTTTTGGCTTCTTCCTTCACCACTAGCTGCTTGCTGAGTGTGGATGCTTCTGCTATCATTGGGCCATCAGCATCTTTGTTCTATTTGAGTCTTCTCATCTGTTCTCTTCTTTGGTATAGTTCGCTGAAGGCCTTTCCCGATATGAAAGATATGCTCAGCGGTTCTTCTTCAGTTGTTTCGCTTGGAGCTGCCTTGGGGGTTCCTCCTCCGCTACCAGTGAACCAGGCCTCGCCACGTGGGGTCTCTCCCTGGTTCTGCACTTCTTGCATTTCCCTGGTACCAACATTTTTAATAATCATCTGTACTATGCAATGCCCTTTTTGGATTATAAGGTGTTCTTCCTTCAGGTTTATTAATAGGACTTGAACTTAGTCCCTATAGTCTGCCGCTATTACCCCCGCTCCTGTAGTAATTCCATGTCTGGTGGTCATACCACTGCATCGGTTGATTCATGCATGGGTGCCTTCCGGTAGTCCTATCGCAACTTCTACGGGTATCATCGAATGCCCTCTTGCTGGGCCTGTTGTACCTTTCAAGCTGTACAGGTCGTGTCCTGCAGCCATCTTGGATTTCCGCTTTGGCTTCTTTGCTTCCGGGCGTAACACCTGTACTATTAGGCCTTTGTCTTTTGGGGTTGTTCTGTTCTTCTCCATGTTCGTCGCTTCTTATCTTTGTTTTGTGTCAATGTGCAGGGTCTGCGTCCACAGGTTTTCACTGAATACTGTTTCTTTACGAATTGTTTCGGTTGTTCCAGAGGTTTACAGGCACAACGGTGTCAAGAAGTCGCTGTGGAAGTTGATTTGGCCTCCTTTCCCGTCAATGTTAGGGTTGTGTCCTCTTAGCCACGGCATTCCTAGTATAGGATTGTGCTTCCGCAATTGCGCTACTGGGAATGTTATGGCTTTACAATGTGCTCCTGTTTCTGGAACTGCTCCTGCAATATGGGTAATAGGTCCAGCTTGTCTTTTTCCCCCCATAACCACGTATTTGTCACTGTATTTCTTGATCTTTGTTAGTGGTAATCCATGGGTTTCGCAGAACTCTGGGTGGATGAAATGCTCTTTGGCTCCTGAGGCGAGCGTTACATGTGTTTCCGTGTCTTGGTTCATCATACATAGTCGTATCTTAATCATAAGGTGTTCATTGGCATTATGCTAACTGTCCGTGGTGTTTATCGTTGCCTTGTTGTCGTTTGACGTTGGTATGTGTGCGCTGCTAGTGGGTTTGCCTCTTCTGTCGTCCATCAGACCACTCTTCACGGGGGACTTTATTCGTTTAAACTCCCCTGCCTACTCGTTATCTTTCCTGCTTCGATTTACTGAATTTTCGTCTACTTTCACCTGCAATCATTGCTGCAGTGTCCCTTTATTCCACACCGGAGGCAGGCATTTTCTATTCTTCCTTTCTGATATTCTTGGTCTGCTAGCAGATGGAACGTTCTGTTACTTCTTCCTGCTGCCTCGAGATCCATAGGGTGTCCAGCCGGTAGGGGGCTCACTGGTGATACTGGGCGGTACGTTCCAGGGCAGTTACGAGGGGTTGTTTGTTGTTTTGGACTTGTCTGTTCCCATTGTCAATTCTGGAGATGTCGTATCAGATTGATCTTGTTCTCCTTTTCGATAGCCCATTGTGCGAAGTCCTTCATCATTGTGTACTAAGTATTACATTCATGCCAGGGCTGTTGCTACCTGGGGTTGCTTCCTCTCTAGGGGCTTTGGCATTCAATATTGTTGTCGTATTCCACTTTGACTGTGGTCATTCAGAATTTGTGCCAGCAATCGGAGAAGTTATGTTCTGCTTGCCATGTCTTTTCAGGCTTGCACCAGGCCGTTTCCTTCACGTTCGGGTCTGGAAACTGGGTTCCGCACATTGTCTTGAGTCCGATCCATGTTGCCTATGGTTTTTCTTGTCTTCCTTCCATGCAGGGCATTATCCATTTTGCTGCCGCCCCCTTCATACGGTTTCGGCATATGCGATCTTTACTGCATCTTGTCCGAGGTCTGAGTAGGCCTACACTTTGAAGTACGGATCCAATTGACTCAGGAATGCCCTGAGTTTGGTTCTTCCTCTTGAAATGTGTCAGGTTCCCTCCCCTGGGGGTTGGATTCGGATTGTGCATTGAGCTTTGCCAGGAACTGTGTCAGTTGTGCTTCTGTTATCATGAGGGTGTTTGTAGTTGGAGCTATTGAAGGTGCTGGCGCTACTGGGGCGGCCATTCCGGTTGGTCTCAGAGTTCCTTCCACGGAACTATTCACTGGTGTGGTGTGTCCTGGTCTGAGAGGGCTTGCTGCTCGTGATGGTTGGGCTGCTGCTTCTTCTGAAGCGTCCTCTAATGGTCCTAGGTTTAGAGTATTACCCGCAATATCGATATCTCCTTCACTGTCGGGACAGAATGCTGGGTTCCCTGGGGTTGCCATCTTATTTTGTCATTCGGTGTCACAGGAGATACTACTAAATGCTACGGATATCCCACTGTAGCAGACTCGTGACAGGTAATGACTTTAACCCTTCCGAACTGCGCTGCACTGTCTTCAAGAGCTCCTCAACTCTCTTGGCACTACCTCGGTACTCTCATGTAAGAACCAGTTTCTCAGGAGCGCCAAGAGTCTCGGTCTATACATGGATACCTTGGTCTGTCTAGTAGCTAGGTTCTGGACTCTATGGTTGGTATGATTAGTATAAGGGTGGAGCGCAAGCATTTTTCTATTCTTAAAGCATGTAAAGGAGTCATAGGAAATAATAATAGATGGTTGCAGGAAGAGCTAACCCATCTGTGGGACCCCGACCTTTATATAGGCCTCTTCCCGCAACCCTAACCCTGCTCTGATGCTCCTGCGAGGTCAGGTGCAAAAACATAAATCATACGCAATATAAATCCAACACATAAACAAGACTCATGACCTACTAACCAGGTCATGCGTGATACCTGAACGAGTCTGCCTTGCTGGTAAACATTACCAGCCAGCCTAAACTCTCCCCCGGTACTCAACCGTATGTCTTGTATGAAATGCAATCCTACATAAACGAGCCCCATGACCTGCTTACAAAGTCATATCAGTGAAAACAATTTGAACATAAACATACCCTATGGGCCTCTAATAAGGTTATGTGCGTGAAAGGATAACTTAACTGCATGACCTCTAAATGAGGTCATGTGCGAAACCTGTTCATTGCTTTATTTACCTGGCTAGTGCTCCTCCAGCCAGAATGTGACAACAACTCTATAGTGAATAGTGATCCTCTATCAGTGATCACATTTTTTGGCAGACTATAGAGTCTAAAGATTACTTTCAGAAATGTTCAGGTGCACTGCCATGCTGTCATGTCTTTCCTTTATGGAATCAAATAGTTCATTTTGGTCAGATGATCCAGCGCTACAAGAATGGTGTCATAACTGTCTGATTCAGGTAGTTCAGTCATGTAATCTATCAATATAGATTTCTATGGCTGGTTGGGTGCTTTACTTGTTTTCAATAATCTGTAAGATAAGTATCATATAACTTTTGTGCTTCTCCAAATGTCCTAGTTTTTGATATACTGTTTGATTGCTTCTTGTATTCCTGGCCAGTTATATTAGTAGTATACTTGCTTAATAGTTTTTACTATTTCACCATGACCTGCTGCTAGTAGGTTAGGGTTTCTTTGTATCAATTCTATTCAGATTTTCTCATGGTCTGGTATCCAAATATTGCTAAAGTATAAAAGATGGTTTGCATCCCAATGGCACAGTTCTAGTGTCATATTCTTCATTTCCTTGTCTCCTCTTTCCAGTGCTTAGCAGATTTCCTGTATCTTTTAGTCTTGTCTGCTTAGGTTTTTGATTGAATTATTTATCTTGTCCTAGTTTTCCACTATTTCCCTTGCCTTGGGGTATTTTTCTTTTGGTAGCACGATTCATTCCTTTAGCCAATTCTTTTGTTCTTGTTATCTGGTAGTTGGTCCTGCACTCTGCATGTGAGGGTATTGGGTTCCCCTGCTTCTTTGCCAGGTTAATATTTGATTTGGAAATCGTACTAACTTAACTTCTTTATTTCTTGTATTCGGTAGTCATTCAGTTCCTTAGTTGTCATGAATGGTGCCATGTTGTTGTGGTCCATTAGGACCTTGTTGCTCTGGCTGGTATTCTGAAGATAACATCACTGCTTTTTAAGAGGTTGTACTATTGCTAGCAGCCTCCTATCTTGTGTAGTGTAGTTGCACTTCACTAGTGACACCAGCTTAGATCAATATGCTACTGGCCACCAATTTCAGTCCTTGCATTGTTGTGAGCAGAATCCCAGAGTGGACTTGTTTTGTTAGGTTGGTTTCAATCATCATTTTCTTCTTGGTAATGCAAGGTACCAATATTGGTATCATTGGTATCTTTGTTTACAAGTAGTCAGAAGCGTTATGTTGCTCCCTTCCACGATTCTATTTGACTGTGTTTTTGAGGGTATGGTATATCGTCTTTGCTGTTTGATTGAATCCTTCAATAAAAGATCCCTACAAGTTGCAGTAGCCTACAAAACCTGGTCTATATTTTCCAGTTTTTAGTGCTTCCCACCTCTGTATCACTGGGGTTTTAACTGGATCCTTTTGAAGTCCCTCTCAGTTAATGAGGAAGTAAATATCACAATCTAGCTAGCGGAGTGCTAGCCAGGTGACTAAAGCAAGGAACAGGTTTCACACATGACCTCAGTTAGAGGGCATGCAGTTACGTTATTCTTTCCAGCACATGACCTTGTCAGCAGGTCATGGTGGTTGTTTATATTTAAATTGTTTTGATGCACATTACCTCGTTAGGAGGTCATGGGACCCATTTATGTTTGATTGTATTTCATACGTGACATGCGGTTGACGTCATGAGGAGAGTCAAGACTGGCCCGGTAGGCTTATTAGCATGACAGACCGGTTTATATTTCATGTATGATCTCATTAGTAGGTTATATGGCTTGTTTTTGCATTTGATTTATATAGCGTTTGATTTATCTTTTCGCACATGACGTCACTTAAAGGGTGTACAGTGTTTTACGTTTTGCACCAATGATTCAATTGCGTCATATGATGTTATGAAGGATTTTGCACCAGACCCCGCTTGAGGATAAGGGCAAGGTTACTGCTACAGAAAGAGGCTATATAAAGGGCAGGGTTTGCACAGATGGGTTAGCTCTTCACACTACCATCTATCTATCAACATTATCTACTACTATTTCTTACCTACTACTTTACACTCTTTACAATAGAAAAACCAGTTCGCTTCAAACCTCTCCACTAAGCGGATCAGCCGTAGAGTCAAGAACCTATTCGCTATGGGGATAAAGTTAGCAATATAAGAACTGGTGCTCGTGATGCTGGTCAGAAACCGATTCTTACATATGAATAGTAAGATAGGGCCAAGAGAGTCACGGAGCTTTCAGACACAGTGCAACCCTGTTCAGAAGAGGAATCAGAAGGTCCTTACCCATCCTGAGTACAAAGAGTAGGAGGAAGCTGTAACATTTTCTTGCCGCTCCTGCAACACCTGATGACAATAAGATGGTAACTACAGGGAACCCGGAGTTCACCGAATACCACGAAGAAGATAAGGATCTCATGGATGACACCCTTGACCTAAGATGTGTAGAAGAGCCACTAAGTGCCGCAGCCAACAAACTCTCACGAGCCATGAGCCCGGTCACACCTGAACCAACTTCACCCCCAAGAGGTTCCCCAAAAGGAACACCATGACCAGGGAGGATGGGCCCCATGGGAATGCGAGCAACCTCGATAGGGCCTATGGCACAGGCCCTTCGTGAGGATCGAAGATCAGATGACGAGATTCCCAGGGGCACTCAACACCCACCTGGAATCATGACTGAAAACAAGAAAACCAGACCTCTTTGCGTGAGACTGAGAAAGGTTAAGAGAGTTCCCAAGTCCCTTGGAACAGTACTTCAAGATCAAGAGGTACAGTGAAGGAAAAGACATGATCAAGGTGGATTATTCAGAGTCTCTCTGGAGAGTGGTGGCAGGGCAATGGACAATGCCGTGCATCGAAGGCAAACAAGACTTGAGATGGGCCTGGATGGAAGAATTCAAGGAAACTCTCTACACCCAGTTCGGAGACAGCAATACTAAAGAAACAGAAACACTCAAGGTTGAAAAGATGATTTAAGGAAAGAACAACTTTTCTGACTTGTGCCACAAGTTCTGCATAATAACAGACAAGGTGGAGTACAACGAGGATACAGAGTACCGCCAGCTCTTGGACGTTATCAACGAGAAATTGCAAGAAGCCTGGAAAGACTCGGACCTTACCCATTAGGCAGCCAATAACTCTGCAGTATAGGGCATTGACAAGGAAGACCAAATTAACCTGGTCCGACACCTTCAAAGCAAGACAATGGCAACGACCAATCACACACCTCCGGGCAACAACAATGGTACCTCCTGAGCAGCAAGCTCCCACAGACCGACACCCGGGGGAGACCCAGTGGATCTGGACATAGCACAAGGAAGGAACAGAGCGTTCCAAAGATTGTCCGACCAGGAATACCAGAAGGGAAAAAAGGAGAATACATACCTTTGACATGGATTGAAGGGGCACTGCATCCAGGGTTCTCAATGAACAGAAATGAAGCCGCAGTACACGGACCCTATGGAGATGACTGATAGGCAGGAGACCTTAAAGGAATAAAGTTCCTCCCAAAGACTGGTCAGAGGCAAAACCACTGATGCAAACCCACCGGCACCACACACAGATCCACGAAATGAAGAACGAAAATGAGGAAGAAAAAATAAAGGACAAAGATCAACCACATGAATGGCTAATATAACAATAACAACCATCGTACGAGTAAGATAAAACTATGCACAACAGATAGAGACACCAGGACGAACATGATACTTGATTCAGGAGCAAGACCGGATTTCAACCCCAGAGGTTTCTGCGAAACCGAGGGATTACCTCTGAAGAAGATAAAGAAATCAGGAGACGTATATGGGGTCAATGGAGAGAAGGGCAAAGCAGGACCAATCAGCCAGTGGTGCAAGTAATAATGGAGATAGAGTCACACTACGAAGCCATGACCTTCCCAGTAGCATATTTGTAAAAGCATACTGCCATACTAGGACTGCCTTAGCTAAACCAACAGAATGTGAACATCAATTGTGAAAAAGGCCAAATCAACTTCAACAGTGAACTATGCATGCAGTTGTGCCTAGAAACTTGTGCAATAATAGACACAATCCAAGAAGAACAAGCAGCAAGAAAAAGCTTGAGGACACAAATCCTACTAATAAAGCTGCAGGATGAGGACTATTTGATTTAAAAAGTAGATCCTATAGCCCCTATGATTATTGAGAATATTGATACCGGTCAGCTCCGGGAAGTCCGAGACCTGGATAGGACAAAAAGAGGCAAGGAAGGATGCAGAAGCACAGGATGAGAAACCCTGAAAGATGACTCCTCTACTGAAGCGACAGCAGAGAAACCCCGGAGCATATCTTTCATATCAGCAAAGGCCTTCATTCAACTCTACAGGAGAGGGGAACCGGCAGGAATCCTCAACTGGTAAGAAGAAAAAGACAGACCAACCATCTCAGAAGTGTCAACGATTAGTACGCGACTCGTAGTCAAGGAGGAACCTAAAAAGAACAAGATAACTCTAAAGCAACTGGTCCTGAAAGAATATCACAATTACCTCAACATATTGGAAGAAAGTAAAGGGACGGATCTTCCTGAACACCAAAGGGAGGATTACCAGATCAAGCTAGAGGAAGAAAGGGCAGGGCCTTTCATGAAACTCTACCCGTTAATGGAAGAGGAACAGAAAGCCCTACACAAGTACCTCCAACAGAACCTGGCAAGACAGTGGATCAGACCATCGTCCTCGGCAGTGGGACCACCCATCCCGTTCGTCATGAAGGAAGATGGGAAACTGAGACTATGTCTGGATTTCTGGGGACTGAACATGGTATCACTAAAGGATAGATACAGCCCACCCTTGATCGACGAGGTGTTGTACCGACTAGGAAGGGCCAATCAGTCTTCGAAGTTGGATATCCAAGATGCATATCACACCAGAAGGATAGCTGTGGGAGAAGAGTGGAATATGGCTTTCAGGACATGATACCGACTATTCAAATATTTAGTTATGCCTTTTGGATTATCCAATGCACCAGCAACATTCCCACAGTAGATCAACTAGAAGTTGAGCAAGTACCTGAACATCGGTTGTATCGTCTGTCCAGACGATATACTCATGTATTGAGATAACATGGAGCAACACCACGGAGATATATGGAATGTTCTACAGGCACCGCAAGAAACCCAGGTCAAACTAAAGCCTGCAAAATCCGACTTCCATGCAAACGAAGTCGAATTTCTAGGATTTATTGTTAACCCTGAAGGAGTACAAGCCAAGTGGTTCAAAACAGCGGCTATTGATGACTTAAAAACACCTAAGAGTGTGAAAGCAGTGCAAAGCTTTGTAGGATTGTGCAGCTTCTAGTGAAGATTCATTGTGGCATTTAGCCAAATGGCTAAGCCCCTCTATGATACAACAAGAAAAGGGATCAAATAGGAATCGGGAGAGAAAGAAGAACAAGCATTTGTCGATATGAGGAAAGGACTTAATACAACACCGATATTACGACATTTCGGCCCTGCACTACCCATCAGCATCGTGATGGATGCATTCAACTAGTCATGCTCTGGTATCCTCGCACGACCGGAGGAGGACAGATTATCGAGACTGGTCATGTTTCAATCAAAAACGAGGTCAATGGCGGAGCAAAACTAGGAGATTTACGACAATGACCTGTTAGCTACTGTTCAAGTGATGAGAGACTGGCGGAAGTATACGCTAAAAAGTCAAGACGTGATACCTACCATCATGGACCACAAGAACCTACTAGCGTTTACTACCAGCCAGGGACTCAATGCGAGACAGATCACGCGGAGTGAGACATTTAGCCACTATGATCTCCAAATCGCATACCGACGAGGCAAAGAAGCAGGGAAGCCATACACAATAATAGAAAGGAGAGAGGACATCATGGACAAAGAAGAAACACAGTCACAGGGACAAAGCATTCTACTTCCAAATGAAAAGTCTTGGCGGAAAGACAGAGACAAAGACAGTGGACAGAAATCCCGGAATGAAATAACTATGACCACGATCAACGACGAATGGATGAAGGTGATAGACCTGCCACTACCACACCTTACAGAACAACAACGACAACACAACCGCCCACCCTTCAGAGCAGGCTTTGACGACAAGTGCCAAGTGCTCAGGAGCAACAAGTTCAGCTCCAGCTACTGGCCACACCAAAGCCACCGCACCCTACCAAGGACCAGCCCATTGGGCTCACCGACATACTAACCAGTAGCACTGGTCAAACACCCAGAACTTGCTTCTAGGATAAAGGGAAGAGATGGAGGGGGGCTGAAAAAACAAAACGACCCCTATAAGCAGAGGACAATCCGCACAGAGCCACAGTGGGGACAGAGAACGAAGCCCGACCACCACTGAGGGTGACCCCCTGGTGGGACTCCAGAGGATGAGGGTAGAAAGTGCCGATCGGGAAGAGACCGTGAAGGCAGAAATCAGGGAACTATGAAAGGAAAAGAGAGAAGGGGAAAAGCAACAAGTGCGATTGGAAAGAGAAGGGATTGTAGAAAGAGTGAGGGCCGGGTTGGTAGAACAGAAGGTCATCTCACTCTGGGAAGATATGAGAAGAAAGGAGAAAAGGATCGAGAGCGTGGAAGCACTCTAGTGTAATGGGCAGGGTCGGTGCACGACGGTGTTCAGGTAGTCCAAGGCACACCACGGGGGACTAGGCGATGTTCAGGGACGGAGGTACAGGTAGGACGTAGTGGTACTGGGGTTCAGGGGTTCAGGAACGAGGGTTCAGGAGTCCAGGGTCAGGGTTCACGGGTTCAGGTGACACGAAGTTAAGAGAGTTGTAAATCCTAAGTACAGGTGTAGGTAGGAAATTACCAGGTTCCGTAAAGAAAATAAAATAAGGGGGGCACACCCTCCTTATATAGACAAAGGAAATCCTTCTGATCACTAATCCGCGTTGCCCTAAGCCCTAACCCGTCTCCTTCGCACAGCCGCGACCTCAGCTATCTATACCCAGAAATCCCCAAGCCCTGTGCAGCCCTCATACCGGGTGGCCGTGACACTAGCTCCCCCTTCCGACGCCGAAGACCTCTGAGGCGTGCTACTCCTGTTCCGCCAGAGGTCTGGGTTTGTTTGGGTATCGTTGGTGAAAGTCATCGCTAGCAGCCAGTCCGTTTACGTTCTCCCTGGGTTCCCATGTTGCCCTGTCATATCTCTTCCACCTTACCATGTACCTTAGACGGTTCCTGGTCATCCTTGAGTCCAACACGTTGTCCACCAACCATTCCTCTTCTCCATCCACTTCGACCGCTGGGGGAGGGGGTACTGCCTGTCCTGGGAGTGGGTCCTGGGCCGCGAGATCCAACAGCGACACACGGAACACGTTGTGGATACGTATTGAGGCTGGGAGTTCTAGGAAGTAGCCGTGTGTTCCTATCTGGGCCATCACAGGGTAGGGTCCCAAACGTTTGTTGTCGAGCTTCAGGGAGGGGCGCCGGGTGCAGATCTTCCTAGCCTTTAGCCAAACTTGATCTCCTACCAGGAAGTGTGGGGCAGGTAAGCGTCCCTGGTCAGCATACTCCTGCTGGCGGTCTTGGGCATAAGCGATTTCAGAGCGCAGATGGTCATGTAAGTCCTGCATGCGGTTGCTAAACTCTCCTGTATCCGGGCCGTCGTGAGATCCTGGGGGCACGTCCAGGAAATCCATTCCAGGGTCATGTCCGTGGTTAGCCAAGAAAGGCGACAGGCCCGTTGTCTCAGCAGCATGGTTGTTTGCCGCAAACTCGGCCAAAGGTAGCCACTGGGACCAGTCATCCTGTTGGGGGTCGAGAAAGGCGCGCAGGTACTGTTCCATAATGGCATTGACTCGTTCGGTCTGACCGTCGGTCAGTGGGTGGAAGGCGGTCGATAGCTTATGGGTGATCTGTAGTTAGCGGCAAACAGCCTCCCAGAACTCGGAGGTGAACTGGGTGCCCCTATCGGAGGTAACTGTTGTGGGGAGGCCATGCTGTTTCCATATGTGCGCCAGCCAGAGCTCCGCCAACGTAGGGGCGTCTATGGTAGTTCTACACGTGATCAGGTGACGCATCTTAGTCAGGTGGTCCACCACCACTAGGATCGCATCATGTCCTTTACTCCCGGGAAGGCCGGTAACAAAATCCATGGAGACATGTTCCCAGGGTTTCTCTGGAATAGCCAGTGGTCGTAAGATACCAAAAGGGGCGTGGCGGGACGTGTGGCTCCGTTGACCAGTGTGGCAGTTCTTCACGTACCTGCCTATGTCTCGACGCATGCCAGGCCAGTAATAATGGCGGGAGGTCAATTCATGGGTCTTGGCTCTTCCCGGATGTCCAGCGGCGGGGCAGTCCTGTGTCTCCTGGATGAGTCGTAGTCGTAGTTGGTCATGGCAAGGTACATATAAGCAGTCACGGAACAGCAAGCGGTCTCCGCGGCGCTTACACTCTGCGATAGAAGTGAGACGGGAGTGCCGGTCGCCCTGGTCTGATGCCTTCTGGATCTGTTTGGGCACCGGGTCAGCCTCATAGACCTCCTGCCAGAGGGTTTCTAGGGGTGACGCTCCCGCTGGGAGCGTGAGATTCGCCAACAAACCCATAGGTTGGGACTTGAGTACCACCTGAGTCAGGTGGTTCTTCCTTTCTTCCGCTTCCTCCTCCGTTTCTCACTTCATCCTAGTCAAGGCGTCTGCTTTGCCATTCAACTTCCCTGGTTGGTACTTGATCTCATAATTAAATTGAGTGAGGAACTCCGCCCAGCGAGCCTGTCTGCGGTTGAGGAGCCGTTTGGTGGTAAAGTGCTTCAGGTTTTGATGGTCGGTCAGGATAGTAGCTTTTCTTCCGATTAGGTAGTATCTCCATTCTTCGAAGGCTCGTACCACCGCCATCAGCTCCTTATCGTAGATATCGTAGTTGCATTTGGCCGTAGTCTGCTTGCAGGAGTAGAAGGCAACTGGATGCAGGACATCCTGGTCATTCCCCTGAGACATGATACCTGCCGACACGAAGTCCGAGGCGTCGGTCTCTATGATGACGTTCTTGAGGAAGTCAAAATGGACCAGCACAGGGGCAGTAGTGAATGCAGCCTTGAGTTTGTCGAATACTTGCGTACATTCTCGGGTCCAGACAAATGGCTGATCCTTCTTGGTTAATGCCGTCAGGGGGTGGGCCAGGCGGGAGAAGGCACGTATAAAACGGCGGTAAAAGTTGCCAAAGCTCAGGAAAGCGTGGACATCACGCACGTGGCCCGGTATGGGCCATGCTATTACCGTTTCCACCTTGGCGTTATCCATGCGAATGCCCTTGGTCGTTATGATAAACCCCAGGTATTCCACTTCCTGTACCTGGAATTCGCACTTTTGCGGCTTGACCTCCAACTCTGCATCGGTCAGTACTTGAAGGACCCATCAGACATGCTCCATGTGTTCTTCTTTCGTGTCGCTGTATATCAGGATGTCGTCGAAATAAGCTGTACAGAAGCGGTCCAAGCTGGGTCTCAGCGCTTTATTGATATAGGCCTGGAACATAGCTGGGGCATTCGTAAGGCCGAACGGCATCACCTTGGACTCGTACAGCCCATACTGGGTCCGGAAGGCAGTTTTCCATTCCTCATCCTCCTTTATCCATATCTGATTATAGGCGGCACAGATGTCTAGCTTGGTGAATATCCTGGCCTTCGAGATTTGCATGAATGTCTCTGTTAGAAGGGGGAGGGGGCCACTGTCCTTAATAGTTCCCTGGTTCAGGCCACGATAGTCTGCACAGAGGCGTAATGATCCATCCTTTTTCTTAATAAACACGATGGGGGAGGCTGCAGGCGAGGTGGAGGGATGAATGAACTCCTTGTCCAGGTTCTCGTCCAACCACTCGCATAAGGCTTCCCGCTCCGGGGGCGACAGGTTGTAGAGGGGACCAAACGGGGGGGTGAAACCAGGTGCCAGAGGGATCGTGTAGTCGGTGGCTCCATGAGGGGGCAGTTGAGTTTGTTCTGTCTCGAGGAACAGGGGTAGGAAGTCAGGGTATCCCTGCAGGGCGATTGCTTTGGCTTCCTCTTCATCCAGTACCTTGTGCCCCAAGGCGCGTTGGGTAGCATATGCTTTAAGAAAATGTGGGATCTCCTCGTCCACGCCTTGGATGCCGGTTACGTCTGAGGTGCAGTTTTCCAGGCAATAGTCCGATTCGAAGGTGATGGTATTGCTAGCGAAATGTATGGTCACATCGTACTTTTTCAGCCACGGGATACCAAGAGTCAGGGGGTAACCACCCAGCGTAGTGATCAATGTGGGAAGGAACTCTAGGTGGTCCTTGATCTTCAGGTGGATCTTGGTTATGTGGGTGATAGTGCCGGAGCTGATTGGCCTTCCGTCGATCACCGCTAGTTGAATGGGTTCGGGGATTTCATACCGGGGGAGGTGGTGGCGGCTAGCGAAGCCTTTGTCTATGAATGCATATCCAGTTGCTCCAGAGTCAACAAGGGCGTGGGATTGGATTACGTTTTGGTAGTCTATGATGTCACAAGCGATCACCAAGTGGTTATCCTCAATTCCATTTTCCATTTGATCCAAAGCCAAGGTAGATAAAGACAAACAATGACAAGACTTAACAAGTCCCATGTCATTGCCGTACTCTGCACATGGGACAACTAGTTTTCCGACTGCACGGACTCGGGGCGGGTATTTTCCGGTACTGTGGGTGGGTCGAACGGGGAGGTGGCAGCGCCATACATGCGCCGGGGTTTCTTGTTTGGACACTCCTGTGCCATGTGTCTATGTCCCCCACAGTAGAGGCACAATCCTCTCCTCATCCTCTCATGTAGTTGAGCATCCGTGAGGGCACGCCGGCTGGAGGATAGGTCCATGGGACCCGGAGCGGTGCCAGTCGCGGTGGTGGCTGGAGCCGCGGGGGTTTGTCGGGGCTGGGTGGCAGCAGGAGTACGCCAGAAGGAGGAGAAGGAACCCTTCTTGGCGGACGCCCAGGCCCGGATATTATGTCCAGCTTGTTCAGGGGCTTGGCGTAATCGATAAGGGATGCGGGGGGGTCGATGATATTCATGACCGCGTTCTTTAATTCCTCGCTAAGGCCCTCATAGAGGGAGGTCTTCTTGGCCGCGTCGTTCCACGCAGTGTCTGCGGCCAAGCGTTGGAAATCTGCCAAGTACTCCACAAAGGTCCGGTTCTTCTGCTAGCGGTTCCTCAGTCCTTTTTCTGCCATGGCTACCTGGTTGGGGTCCCCAAAGGCACGTTCCAGCTCAGGTGGCAGTGCCTCGCTGTCCGCATAGTTGATACCCTCCGGCGTGACGTTGGGTTGGACCTGTAAGAAGGCCTGGCCAGTGAGGAGGCCGACAGCGAAAGCCAAACGGTGTTGTTCTTCATTCAAGTGGTTGTGGTCTCCACAGAGCTTCATGCGTAGCTGAGTAGCGAAGGGGCGGAACTTGTCCATGGCGCCATCGAACTTCTTGGGGTTGGGGAGCGAGGCCTTCTTGCCCATGCCAGGACCTGCTGTAGCGCCAGCAGGGTCATTCGCAAGGGCGTTGTTGAGCGCGGTGACAGTGGCGTTGGCGCGGGTGAGGTCTTGTTCAGTGGTGGCAAGGCGGGTCTCGAGGCCTTGTCCTTCAAGGCGGAGGGTCTGGAGTTCTTCGGTGAGGGTGAGGAGTTGTTGCTGTAGCTGTTGTACAGCTGGGGACTCTGGCGGTGTGGGGAGGTTCACGGTCTAGATGAGAAGGTCCTGGAGATGGGCTAGGTGGTTGAACCATTGTTCTTGAGTGCGGTTTCCTATCTGTTCATCGGAGAAGCTGGCAGCGTGGCTAAGGTATCCAAAGAGTTCTGGGGTGACGTCCAGGGGCGAGACATCGTGTGATGTGGGTTGGATCCTTGTAGACACAATCTTGTGTAATGGGCAGGGTCGGTGCGCAACGGTGTTCAGGTAGTCCAAGGCACACCAGGGGGGACTAGGCAAGGTTCAGGGACGGAGGTACAGGTAGGACGTAGTGGCACTGGGGTTCAGGGGTTCGGGGACGAGGGTTCAGGAGTCCGGGGTCAGGGTTCACGGGTTCAGGTGACGCGAAGTTAAGAGAGTTGTAAATCCTAAGTACAGGTGTAGGTAGGAAATTACCAGGTTGTGTAAAGAAAATGAAATAAGCGGGGCACACACTCCTTATATAGACAAAGGAAATCCTTCCGATCACTAATCCCCATTGCCCTAAGCCCTAACCCATAACCTTCGCACAGCCGCGACCTCGGCTATCTATACCCAGAAATTCCCAAGCCCTGTGCAACCCTCATACCGGGTGGCTGTGACATCTAGAGGGAGACAAAGAGGTGGATGGGGAAGACAGCCCATTGGATGTTAGAAGGGGCAGGAGGAAAAGGCTCAGAGTAGCCTGATGGGAGTCAGGCTAGAGGAAAAGGGGAGCTAATATCATATTCTGGCTAGAGGAGTACTAGCCAGTTAACTGAAGCAAGGAACAGGTTTCACACATGACCTCAGTTAGAGGTCATGCAGTGAGGGTATTCTTTCATGCACATGACCTCGCTAGCAGGTCATGTGGCTCGGTTACGTCTAATTGCATTTCGCACATAGTATACAGGTGATGTTATGGAGACAGTCTAGAGTGGCTGGTAAGGCTTACTGGCAAGGCAGACCCGGTCATGTTTCGCGCGTGACCTTATTAGTAGGTCATGTGGCTTGTGTATGCATTTGATGTATATTGTGTTTGATTTATGTTTTCGCACATCATGTTACTTAGAGGTCATAAGATGTTTTATATTTTGCGCATATGATTTGATTGGGTCAGATGATGTTATGAAGGATTTCACACCTGACCTCGCTTGAGGATCAGGCATGGTTAGGGTTCCGTGAAGAGGCCTATATAAAGGCCAGAGTTTCTACAGATAGGTTAGCTCTCTACCCAACCCTCTATCTATCAAGCTTATCTACTGTTATTTCCTATGTACTACTTTACGGTCTTTACAATACAAAAGCCTCTACACTTCAAACCTCTCTGCTAAGTGGTTCAACCGTAGAGTCAAGAACCTATCCATGATGTGGCACAAGTTAGCAATATAATGACCGTTACTCTCAGCGCTGGCGAGAAACCGATTCTTATGTGGGAATACAATGATAGGGCCAAGAGCATCGCAGAGCTTTTGTATACAGTGCAGGGCAGTGTAGAAGAACAATAAGAAGGTTATTACCTGTCGTGAGTACAACAAGTAGTGGGAAACCACAACAGTTAAGGTATTTTACTTCCCACTTGTCAAATTCGCATTTTGGAGATTTAACCTCCATTCTCGCCTTTTGTATACCCTGTATAATTTGTGGTAATATCTTTTCTATGCTGGTCCATATTCTTAGAATATATAAGTATACCATCTAAGTACTCGATACAGTATACCTCTAGGGATTTGCTCAATACTCTGTTGATCCATCATCGAAACACCCCTGGAGCATTGGGTAGCTCGAATAGTATAACTAGATACTTGTATATCTTATATCTTTTGAACAATATGGTCGTCCATTCCCCTACTTGGTTGATCCTGATATTATGGTAAGCTTCCGTGATATCGAGTTTAGTGAAGTCCTTTGCTGACTTCAAATGATCCAGGGCTTCAGATATTAGTGCCACTGGGCACTAATTCTTTTTCATAATATCAAGGGGAGCTCAATAGTCGATATGCAACCTCAATTGTCCATTCTTCTTCCATACGAATAGGGTTAGTGATCCTCCCTTTGCGATGGAGTCTCTGATCTATCCTCGTTACTAATTTTGCCTAATATAGGTCTTCAGTCCTTGTGACTACATTTTGCCTAGTGTGTAATGTGTTTACATCTAAGGTGCTAATGATGCTTCGTGTAGGATGGTTGTAGGTGGCCCACTTGGTTGACAAGAGGCGAGAGCTATGTAAACTAAAGAAGGCTTTCAAGGAGTGTAATAGGTGATCAAGAAGTAACCATTCAACTAAGTATATTTGGAATACTGTTAGTTGAAGTTTGCTGTTTCTATTGTAGAATCAGGGGTATTTAACTACAAGTACACACTCATCTCCTGTATAAATAATAATATAATGACTTTCAAAGTATCCAATGATATCTTGAAAACATACTAAGCATCAATTGATACTACGAAACAAAATATAAAACATTCCCACTATTGAGTGATACCTTTGAAATATAACAAGTATCAAACAATACTATAAAACAAAATGTAAAATATAACCTAGTACCCATACCAGTTACACCAGAGGTAAATCCTTTTTTCCAGTAATAGGACATCCTTTTGGAACTCTATTTTCAAGCCTCTCCCTTTCTGATGTACTAGTACTTCCATTGTATTTTCCTCTGAGTCCTGAAATAGCTCCTAATACTGGTAATACACTTTCCAGATCAAGTGGCTCCGTGGTTTGTTTTCCTTACAGTGTTTGTCTTGAACTGCCACTTCGGTGCTGATATCAATTTTGGCTAATATGGGCTGGTCTCAATTCTATTATAGCTGGAGGATTTCTACATTCTCTCCCGGATGGTAAAACTTTTCAAATATGGATACCGTAATCTTGCATATCTCTACTTACCTTGTGGTCTTCAGTTCTTTATTTATCATTTGATCTAAGCTTTCAAACCCTTTGGTTCCTCAGCTAGTGATATTAATAGTCTCTACTTCCTGGAGCTCCTCCTCCTTGATCTTTGCAATTATTAGCTTTGCAATTGAATCTCCCTTCTCTACCCAGTATCCCTTATCATCTCTATTTGCTGGGACTACCATTACTTCACCCATATAGGCAGTATCTATTACCCCTAGATTTGTTATGAGTTGATAGTTAACTGCTAGACAGCTGTGTAGAGCAATCTACCCACAGGTGCCTTGTGGTAGCCCAATGGCTATTCCCGTGAGGATTGTTATCTGCACTCAGGCAGGTATTGTTTGTCATCCATTGGTGTACACTTTATGTCCTGCCAATTTTCTTGCATCCTTAGTAGACACTTTGCCTTTTTGTCAACCTCTTAACTCATATCCATCATGTAAGATGTTCACACCAAGGGTGCAAATCACGCTTTGTATACAATACCAACAGGTGGCCTGCTTGCTTGGCAAGGGGCGAGAGCAGTGTAGAATAAAGAAGGCTTTGAAGCGGTGTAATGGGAGATCAAGAAGTAACTGTTCAACTAAGTATATTCAGAATACTGTTAGTCGAAGTCTGCTGTTTTCATCGTGAAATCAGCAGTGTTGAAATACAAGTTCTTACTTATCTCCATTATGGGGGATAACATAAACAATTCAAAGTATCAAGCGATACCTTTGCAACATAACAAGTATCAAGTGATACTGCAAAGCAAAACTTAAAACATGCAAAGTATTAAGTGACACCTTTGAAACATAACAAGTATCAAACGTTAATATAAAACAAAGCATAAACTGTTCCAAGTATCAAGTGATAGCTTTGAAACATAGCAAGTACCAAATGCTTCTATAAAACAAAACATAAAACATTCCAAGTATCAAGCGATACCTTTAAAACATAACAAGTATCAAATGGTACTACAAAACAAAACATAAAATGTTCCAAGTATCAAGCAATACCTTTGAAATATAACAAGTATCAAATGATACTATAAAACAAAACATAAAATCTTCAAAGTATCAAGGGATAGCTTTGAAACATCACTAGTATCAAATGATATGATATAAGAAAACATAAAATATTCAAACATAACCTAGTACCAGTACCAGTTACATTCCCTGAAACAAAACAACTGTGTAACCAAAAGAAAACTAATAATTCTGAAAATCAAAATTCTCAAAGAAAGTCTGGTTGCCATAACCTTCCTCTGCAAGGACATCATCGCCAACATGTAATTAGATGACAAACAAGAAGTGCAAAATACAACTTTAGCAATGAAACGACTTTCATACCTGGGCATGTCACAGTAGTCCCATACTCTGATAGTGCCCTTGGAAAGCATGAGGACTATCCCACATTGTTCACAGTAAGAATACCAGATTTGAGAGAAACGTTTAGTAGATGGGACACTACCACAGTTCACTAACAGTCCCTCTAGTTGTGTAACGACCCAGCATACGTGAGCTATGGCAGCCGGAACCTACACCCATACAGGTAGCTCGGAGGCGAACTGGTAGGAACCGGCAGGCAAGTGAGTACTTGACCTACGGAGACCCGATGGCCCGGGCTCCGGGATGAGCAGACTTAGTGGACACAAGTATTTAGGTACATGGCTACGCCCAAGGTTGGTGTCAGCGTACTTAGGGACCTATGAAGGGCCAATACACAGCTAGGCTGGGTAACTAGAGAAAGGCCGAGTGTGTCTATCCCCGGAAGTGGGATAGATAGGGTAACAGGAGAAAATCCACTTGTCCACCGGACAAGATTACCCTACCCTCAGAACAGGGTTACCCTGCCTTGAGGCTTGGATTACCCTGTTCAAGGATCTGAGTTACCCTACCTGCCAATACGAAGTCCCTCGGGGAGTTTGGGAAAAATGACTGGAATGTTTGTCACACGAAGCCATGCATAATACTGGAATCTGGGGTTCCGGGAGATGCTATTGGGCGAGCTACGCAGCTACGAAGAAGCTGTAAATTGGAGACATTATTCCTATCATGCCCCTCCGGCCCCGCCTTGAGGCCCGGACGTCATGGGCAAACGGTTGCGTAGTTGTGTGCAGTCTAGCAAAGGAGGATCTTTGGAGACCCGCTTGCAACACCGTATACGTTGCTGCCGTCCGGTCGACCGTAAGCTGTTCGCAGGATATACAAGGGGGCATAGGGTGGAAGGTGGAGTACCTCCTCCAAGTTGTTCGGAGTAAAACGGACCAAAACTGACGGAGTTAACGGGAGTTAACCGTGGGGGTCCCGAAGGTAGTCCCGGGTGGTGCCGGGACGACTGGGAACGTTTTGCACCTACCACGCCCAAGGATGTCCCCAACGCCATAGGCTCTGAGAGGGAAGTGCAGAGACACTAAAAGCATGATTCCTACCGCAGGTAAGGTGTATCCGAGGTAGTGGTCGTGGGTAGCGCCCATTGGATCACTCCTGGACCACCGTACCCTGCGGAAGACACCGGAAGCCCGAGACTCGTAAATAGTAGATAGATAAACCGCTCACGGTAGCTTCCGGCGTCAAGAAGAAATCAACGCGCATGGGAAGGGTGTCATAGATAGTCTAGTTCAGCAAGGGGTCTTGACAGTTAGCCACTGGCAAGTCCCCGATGCGCAGAGGTTTTCACTCCGGCGGGCAGAATGGAAATGCGCCGCAGAAACGATATGCACATATGGTGAACGCCGACTAGAGCGGGTCGACACATACATGCCCCGAGGGGGTGTCAGGAGACGTGTCGGACCGCCCTTAGCGGAGAAGGGTGTGCTCGAACAGTTGGAGTAAACTGATGGGGGAGTTTCTGGCATAAGATAAAACTACCTGAAAGTCTATGCGAGAACTCTCCTACTCCAACAATCAATCCTCTCGAGACCTTAATTGAGTGAAGCGTCAGGCTTAACGATATTAAGTTTTACCGTCTACTTTACTCTTACAATTGTGTGAACTTTTGGCGATAAGTTTGAAGTTGTTTGGTGCGGTCGCAACCTTGGGATCCATCTTCCTAGGGGTGCCCCCGTTACAAGTTGATACCAGTGCGTGATACTAAGTTCCACATAGTTTGATATCGTTATGGTTTGAGATGGACAGGTATTAGGTTCGAGTAGTAGTTGTGTCCTGCGTCCTCTATGGCTTCCTCTTCTCCACTGGTAGATTCGAATTTGCTATCGAAGTAAGCTGCCCAGAAGCCTTCCTTAGCCAGTCCTTTATTTACTTCTTCTCTGAACCGGGAGGTATTGGGTAACTCTGATGGCCAGTAACTTGTGACTGGTCTCCTGATTTCTATCAAGATCTGTTGAATATTTGGTGGCATTCTGTCCTTGTTGTGTTCCCACCATGCCTTCACTAGTTCCATGCTGTGCATGCGGCCTTCCAGAGGTTCCTAGCTGCCTTCACATTGTGGATATCCCTTCGATTTCACTGGGAATTCGTTATCGTTGTATTACTTGCTGTGGTCCAAGATTTTCTCAACTTCCCATGCCGGGTTCTCCTTTATGACGATTCTAGCAGGGCTGGTATGAACTTGTCCTGGAAATCTTTGGATATCGTTTGGGTGGTAACATTTTATTGAGATAGAGTGCAAGACACCTGTGTCCTTCTGATAGGTTTTTCTGTCTACCTTGACCGCAGAGTTTTTGTTTAACTTGTCATATTCTATCACTCTGCATGGTTCTCGCTAGCGAGGTCATAGCTTCTAACCCCTCCCAGACGTGGAGGCAAAGAGTGCTCCACGTACTAGAACCAATTCTCCAACCTTTATAGGTTTGTGAGATCTTTTGCATCATGCGACTGTGGTTGAGCTTCGGTGTCATGTTTGCTTTCCGGCTTAGAAAGGTAAGCTACGATCACTCTAATGCCAGTTCTTGTAGTCATCTGAGGCTGGGACCGCTGGGTTCTTAAGGAGGGTTATTGGTAGTAGCGACTAGTTTCTTCTATATAGTGCTTTGTATGGTGACATGTTGAGGGTTTCTGAGCAGGCTGCATTCAGGTATACTGTGAGGGTATTAAGGAGTGGTTCCTAGTTCGTCTGCGGTGAGCTGACTATGTTTCTCAAGCTGGTTAGGCGATCGCGGATCTTTCTTTCACCCTGTCTATTAGTTTCACCGTGGCCAGGTACTACTTTGATCTGTTTGATTCCAAGGGATTTGCATATCTGCTTCCACCCATTAGATTTGAAATTAGTGTCCACATCACTGATTATCGATAGGGGGCAGCTGTGAGGCGTAAAGATGTCTCGTTCTAGGAGTTTCATTGTTCCTTCTACTGTGACCGTGGTATTGGTAGGTATAAGCCACACATAGCTGCTTAATTGATCTACTGCTATCAGAATAAGGTCAAATCAACTTGACCTATTGAAATAACCTGCGAAGTCAATGGTGACTGATTCAAACAACTCAGAAGCTAGGTCAAGCATTTGGGTCCTTCCTGCAGTTTGGTGGGTTGGTTCCATGTTATTCTGGTTGGTGTCATATTGCTTCAGACAATCGTGAAGGTTCCTCCCCATCTTTGGCTAGTAGACATATTCAGTCACATATCGCAGGTTTCATTCTGCACTTTGGGGTCCTTTGCCATAATTCTCACCTGTGGCATACTCTCACAGACCTTTCCCATTGAACACCTGCTACCTGGGAATAAAGGGGCAGTGTTCACCATAATGGGTCCTCAGGTATAGCATTCCCACTGCTATGCAGGCTCCTTCCAGCTCTCCTGGTCAAGTGCGCCTTACCACTCAGGAGTAGACTAGTTCATTTCAGTATCCAGATACCATCAGTTGTCTGAAAATGCTTTGCATCTCACAAGAAGTATCAATGATGTCCTGTTTGTCTTCGATCTGTTGTCCTCTGGTTGGGTTCTATCCTGACTCTTCTTCATCTTCCTGAATGTCATAGAAGGACCGGGGGTACACATCCAGTGGGTGGGGCATGACTGATAGAACTGGTTCATTGTTGTAGATATTAAGTGAGCCGCTATATTGGGGGTTCAGCATTGGCAGTCCCAGTACGCTTGACGGAGGGGTCACTCCGCGGGTTTCTATTCCTTGGATAGCCAGGTGTCATTGTGGCAGAGGGCTTAGGAGGGTAACTGGTGGTTGTCTCAGTTCATCAGCTAGTGCTGCCACTGCCTGGGATATTGGTTTGTCCAATTCAGAGCCACAGCTAATACTACCATGGCAGGGGGGTTCCTCTATACTTATCTTAGGTTGAGGTCAAATGTGCAGTTTCCAGAAGCACATGGAGCAAGCTGGAGGGGTAGAAAAGGTTTCTTGAGCCATTGAGGCGAGGGCTATAGAAGTGTTTTCGCAAGAGGTGGAATGAGCGATATCATTGGCCTTAACAATGCCGTTAAGGATGAGTGGTGGAGTCTGGTCATCAAAGTCTTCACACATCTGGGAGAGCGTATCCACTAAATGGTTTGTTCATCCTGGGCTGTACACTACTTTCCTGTTGTATTTGTGCAGCTCACTTATCCAGAGGTTCCTTCTCCGGCCTGGGATCCAATCAGTCTTCAGGTTTACTAGGGGCTGGTGGTTTGTTATAATAGTAAACTTGAAGCCTATAAGCATATGGCTGAATCCTTGGAGTGCATCGATCACCACCAGTGCCTGCTGGTCTGTGGTGGTATGGTTGATCTCGCAATTTGTGAACTTTTGGCTATGAAGGGCTACAGGGCGAGCAGTTTCATGTGTCAGCCCCTGGCCAACCCATGCTCCTACTCCGGTATCTGAGGAATCCATGATTAGCCATTCGGGTTCCTCAGAGCTATAATTTATTTGTCTGATCACGTGGTCTTATTTGATCAGTTCTTTGATGTTGGTTAATGCCTTATTGTATGTGTCTGTCCAGACAAATTCCACTTTCTCTTTCCGATCTGTAAGGAGTGCCATGACAATAGCATGGTGTTCTAGGAATTGCACGATATAGGTTACCAGTCCCAGCAATCGCTGCAGTTCCTGCTGGTTTCCTGGTGTAGCCCATTCCTCAGTCGAAGCTAGTTTCACAAGTGGGTCATGAATTCCTACATCAGCTATAACATGTGGAAGTACTTGCAGTGATTTCGTAAATAGAGTTGACTTCTTTTCAGTGGAATAGCAACTTGGCTACCATAATTACTCATACATCCTTTGGAGATATTGTATATGTTCAGCTCTCGTATCTGAACAGATAATAATATCGCCAATATGCAGTGACACAAAGTGGTGCAAGAAGTTACTAAGTAAGTCCTCTATGATACACATGAAGGTAGAGGGTGCATTCATGTCATCTTGCAGGATGACTTTACGCAAATCCACCAAACGGCAGGTTAGAGGTATTGAACTTCTCACTTCCTGGTCCAACTCAAGTCTACAGGTAGGCATCACTAAGGTCTATCTTGGTTCGGAACCTTGCCCTTCCCACAGCGTTTAAGATCTATCTCTGATTTGGGATGGACTAGCTATTCATAACTGTCTTATTGTTTCACAGTTTCAAGTCCACCACTGATCTGATACTCCTATCCAATTTGGGCTGCACAAACATGGGTACTGCTTCTAGGGACTTAGTGCAGTAGATAGCTCCAGTCATTGATTTCCCATTTATCTAGTCGCCTAGCATTTCTCTGTATACTTCAGGTATAGTGGGTGTCAATTTGTTTCGCAAATCTCTTATATCCTGCAGGTGAATATAGTGGTTTATTTTTCTAAGAGGTGGTAAGGCTTCAGGAATCCTCTCGTGAAAAGCATCTGCAAACTTGGTTGGATTTTCGCCTATCTAGTTTTGCAAATTGCCACTCTGAACTATGTTCTTGTTGACTTGCACAGTACTGGGATCTTTTTCTTGAGGAGTTGAATCCCTGCTTCACCACATCAGATAATAGCCCTGTACTGGGTTAGAAAAGGCATACCTAATAATGCATCATACTTCGCCAAATTCCCAACTATTACCCTGTGGTCCAGTAGCTTAGCCGATCTCAGGTGGATGGTTACTTTGCTAGTCTCATGACTTGTCGATCATGATCCCTTCATGGCTATATTCACCGTGACTGGTGTTTTTATCAGGTGAGTGGAGATGCTCTGAGTTGTAACAAACATGTTGCTAATAATGTCTGTGCCCACTGCACCTTGGTCAAATAACACCCTGCCCTGTGCACCATTAATCTAGATGATTCCCTTCAGAGCATGGTAGAGGTGTAGATTAGAGGCTGGGAAGGTCCGGTAGTACCCAATCACAGTCTCTGCATCTGCTGAGTTGATATCGACTTTCTCATACACCTGTATCTCTACCTGGTTTCTTGTAATTTCCATCTTAATTTGTCATTTTGTGGTGCAGTCTTGTGCCATGGGTCTCTTCTTTCCACATTCAAAGCATTCTCCATTCTCCTTCGATTTCTGTTTGGCAGTCCTGTGGTTCCTCTGCTGGGTTGGGTTTGTCTTTCTTTCTTATTGGTGTTGCTTCTCTTGCGGTTTTTCCTCTCGCTTTGCTGCACTTGCCTCGCCATAAGTGCCAGTGTCATGCAGGATGGTATCCTGTCATTCTGCATTCATGATGATGTCATCTATTGTATCGTCTTCTCATTTCATTGGTTCTACCACTTGTCTAGGTCAAGTATCCATAGCATCATAGAATCTTCATTTTACGATATACTTGTTGACTGTAAATTTGGGTATTTGTTCTTGGTACATTAGGAGTTTTGTGGTGATCCTTGTGATCCGTTTGGTTCTGCCATTTCCCACTTGCTGAATGTTGTTAAAGGCTTTGAATAGTCCTTCTCAATTTCGGCCTCACTGGACGGTTTCCTGAGGTATTCCAGTAAAGTTTCTGTCCCGATGTATTCCCTGTCATCATATCCGTCTATGCATTGGTGCTATGCGTCCCATGCAGCTCCCTCACAGAAATATCCCAACATAGACTGCTGTTTTCTTCACGGATATTGTGAATCCTTGTGTCAGCAGGAACTGGCGTATTGAGGTTTTCCATCACTCGCAGGCTTTATGTTTGAGGTCGTCACCCTTTCCACTGAACTTCTCTAGTACTGGTGACTTTATCTTATATTTCTCCTCTGGCTGATTATTAGTGCTGCCAGTTGTGGGTACTGGTAGAGGCAGCAGACCTCCTGAGCTAGACATATCAGATTCTCTTTTATTGCTATCAATGTTTTTCCTGTCTCAGAGGGACTCTTCGGTAGTGGTGAGGGGTCTTGGGATATCTTGACTTGCTCTTCTTCGGGTTGTTCTAAGGTTCTTGAAGCCTGGTCTTTCGCACGCTGCCTGGCAGCCTCGTCAGTGGTAGACCCTGTTGTGTCCCTGGGCTCCTTAGATTGTATGCCGCATTCTAGCCCTTCCTGTAGGACTGGCTTCCCACTCATCGTCCTATGGGTTCAATGGTGTATGCTGGCAAAGGCATCTGCCCTGGGCTCTGCCGCTTCCAACTGCTAGGGTTTCTTAGTAGACATTTGTAGGTTGATCAAGTCTTGTACAGGTACAATACTTGTAACAACTTGCCTAGATTAAAAGAAATGTGACCTGTTCACATTTAGGGTGCTAATCACACTTCGTATAGGATAGTAACAGATGGCCTACTTGCTCGGCAAGAGGCAAGAGCTGTGTAGACTAAAGCAGGCTTCAAAAGGGTGTCATAGGAGATCAAGAAGTAACTGTTCAACCAAGTATATTAAAGATACTGTCTGTCGAAGTCCACTCTTTCCATTGTACAATCAGGCATGTTTGAATGCAAGTTCTCACTCATCTCCAGTATAAGTGATAACATAAACCATTCAAAGTATCAAATAATATCTTTGAAATATAATACGTACCAAGCAATGCTACAAAACAAAATATAAACTATTCGAAGTCTCAAGCGATATCTTTGAGACACAGGTTGTATCAAACAATACTACAAAACAAAACATAAAACATTCAAAATACCCAGCAATACCTTTGAGACATGTTAAGTATCAAATGATACTATAAAACAAAACATAAAACGTTTAAAGTATCAAGCAATACCTTTGAAACATATCAAGTATTAAACAATACTACCAAACAAAATGATACTATAAAATGAAATATAAAATATTCAAACATGACCTAGTACCAGTACTGGTTAGACATCAATACTCTTGCCTACTCCGAACACTTTGTTCTTTCAGGGCCTTTTCTTGGAAAAACTTCATGATTGAGTTTCCTTCTAGGGCGTCTGGTTCACAGATCATATACAGCACCAGTAAACTGTATATACATTGGGTCATGTCCCCTTTGTTTGTAAATATGATCTGGTTGTTTTCCTACTCAATTGTGCAACTGTTTTGTCTTATCTGTGGTATTCCTAGTACAGTTTCACAGTTTTCTAGAGTAACTACCTGGAAGATTGCCACTTTCCTATAGCTGCCAATAGTCAGAGGAACTTGTACCGTATTGGTAACTGGCCCCATGATGCTATTTGTTCTACCTGCTCAGTGTATACCTCTCTGGCTTTTGGCCTAAATGGAGTTGAGGCTAATATGGTTGCGTATTTGGTTGTCTATAAAATTCTTGGTTGCTCCTGCGTCGGCCATCAAATGTATAGCAACTGTTATCCTTGTCACTGTGTAATAATGTCTTAAGCATAATGTGATATCCTTCATGTTTCAATGGTTCCATTGATAATATCAAGCCATAATTTGACATGCTGATATGTTTCTGTTATATCCTGTCACTCAATCTACCTAATGCTGGGGACCACTATTGTAACCGGCATGGGTACTGGGTTATGTTCTGGGGTTTGTTTTATCGTATCGCTTGATACTGGTTATGTTTTAAAGGTATCACTTGATACTTTGAAGGTTTTAGGTTTTGTTCAGTCGGATTGTTTGATACTTGTTGCGTTTCAAAGGTATTGTTTAATAGTTGTAATGTTTTATATTATGTTTCATAGTATCGTTTAATACTGGTTATGTTTCCAAGATATTGCTTGATACTTTGTACATTTTATATTTTGTTCTAAAGTATTGTTTGATACCAGTTATGTTTTAAAGGTATCGCTTGATAGTTGAAATAATTTATGTTATTGCGCATACTGGAGATGAGTGAGAACCAGTATTTAAACAGCACTGATTCTATGATCGAAACAGTAGACTTTGACTAACAGTATTATTGATATACTTGGTTGAACAGTTGCTTCTTGATCTCCTATTATACCTCTTCAAAGCTGCTATTAGTCTATACAGCTCACACCCTTGCCACGCAAGCAGGCCACCTAGTACTATTGTACTCAAAGCATGATTAACACCCTAGAGGTAAACATGTTACATTTTTTTGCCCTCAGCAGGTGGTTACGAATATTGTACCTAGAAGAGGCCTGTTCAACCTACAAACATCTGCCAGAAAACACGGGCAACAGGACGTGGTACAATGCCGGGCAGTCCGCTTTACCAGCAAACACTATTGAACCTCTGGGGATAATGAGTGGGAAGCAGAACCCACAAGAAGGGCTAGAAAGCCTCGAACAACACAAGAAGCCAAGGGACACGGTACAGTCCAGGACTGACAAGGCTGCCCAGTAGCTTGCACAAGACCTGACTTCAAGAACCTTGGAAGAATCCCTAGAGGAATGAGTCATAGACAGGAAATATCCACTCAGAGAACTGCCACCACCAGGGGTTAGTCCCTGTAAGACAGAGTACAGCGATAGTGAAGAAAGCCAATCCCGTGTGTCCAGCTCTGGAGACCCGCGGCCTCCACCAGTACCCCCAACTGGCAGCAGTGATGACGAGCCAGCAAAGGAACCTGAGATAAAGTTACCACTACAGGCAAAGTTCTGGGGAAGGAGAGAGGACTTTAAACCTGATGCCTTGAAGCTATGAGGAACCTCGATACACTAGTACATGCTCACATAAGGAATCAAGACATCTGAGAAGGAAACAGGGATCTATATTTGAGTGTTTTATGAAGAAGCTGCTGCAGATGTAGACCACTATTGTATTGACAAATACGATCACAGAGACTACACTAGTAGACAAACAGTACGGCAATACCTCCAGAAATGGTTTCAGTTAAGCCAAAATTGCGAAGAGTGATTCAAAGCGTTCGACAATATTTAGCATATATGAAATGGCAGAACAGACAGGATCACAAAGGTACTGACAGAACCCCCATAGTACGGAGAGCGAATGCCTCAATCCATAGTCAATAACGATATGCTAAAGCAAAGATTCTGTCATGCCATGGACACTCAACTTAGACAAGTGGTAGAACAATTAGAATGGAAAGACGATGATATAGATGACATCATTGCAAATGCAGAATGGCAGGATGCTATCCTACATGAGACTAGTACTTATAACAAGCCAAGTACAGTAAAGCGTGATAGAAAACTGCAAGAGAAGCAATACCAACAGGAAAGAAAGAGGACATCAACCTAGAAGAGGATCCCCAGGACTACCAAAAAGAAATGAAAGGAGAATGGAAAATACTTCGAATGTGGCAAGAAGTGACACGTAGCACAACACCGCTCTACGAAACAACAGATCAAGACAGAAAGACAGGCAAACTGGGTAGATATGTTGGAGTTCGAGGAAGTGCAAATCAACTCAGCTAATGCAGAGACAGGGATTGTGTACTACTGAACTATCCCAGCCCCTAATCTACACCCTCACCATACTCTGGAAGGAACCATCTTAATAAATAGTGCATATGCGAGAGTGTTGTTTGACACATGCGCAGGGGGTACAGACATTATTAGCAACACCTTTGTCACAACCCAGGGCACCTCCACTCACCTGGTGAAATCACCGGTCACTGTGAACATGGCCATGCAGAGATCACGATTCACAAGTCATAAGACTTGCAAAGTAACCATCCAACTCAGATTGGTGAAACTACCAAAGCAAAGGATAATGGTTGGCAACTTGATCCAATGTGATGCACTACTCGGAATGCCCTTCCTAACGCAGCACAGGGCTGTTTTTGAATATAGTAAAGTAGTGATTGAACTCACGAGAAAAATATCCAGGTACCGTGCAAACTAACAAGTGCAGGGTTCAGAGTGGCAATTTGCGAAACCAAACTGGAGGGAATCCGAACGAAGTTTGCAGGATGTATTCTCCGAGAAGATTCTGGGGACTTTGCTAACTCTTAGAAAAATAAACCACCACATTTGCCTAAAGGATCAACCAGATCTACGAAACCAACCGACTTACACTCTACCTAAAGCATACAAATGAAAACTATGCGACTGGATAAACAAGAAGTTAAGGACTGGAATTATCTACCAGACCAGGTCCACAGAGGCCAGCACCCATGTTTGTTCAGCCAAAGCCTTATGGGAGAAGCAGACAACTCATGGATTTGAAACTAGGAAATGATGATACACTTATGGACAGCTCATCCTTCCCAAATCAGACACAGATCCTAAATGCTGTAGGAATAGTAAGATTCCGAAGCAAGATGGACCTTAGTGATACTTACTTTCAGACTTAAGTCCAACGTAGAGGTAAGAAGTTCAATATATTCAAAACCCTCTTTCATGGCTTTCCGAGCATGGTCATATTGCAAGGTAACATGAGTGCACCCACTACCTTTATGCACATAATAGAGGACCTCCTCTGTGACTTTCTATACCACGGTGTATGGGTATATATCAATGATATCGTTATTTATTCTGATACAGAAATGGAAGACATATAACATATTAGAAGGGTGTGTGAGCAAATACAGTAGACAAAGTTTCATGCCAGCAAAAAGAAGTCAACCCTATTTGCGAAATCACTGGAAGTACTTGCACATGTTATAAATGACAAAGGAATTCACGCCTCATTTGGGAAACTAGCTTCAATTGAGGAATGGGCTAGGCTAGGAAACCAGAAGGAACTACAGTGATTCCTGGCCCGGTAAGCTATATCCTGCTATTCCAACCACACCATACTATGGTCATCGTGCCCCTTACAGATCTGGCAGAGAAAATGGAATTTGTCTGGACAGACACACACCTTAAAGCATTATCCAACATCAAAGAACTGATCAAACAAGTGCAGGTGATCAGACCAATAAATTATAACTCAGAAGAACCCATATGGTTGATAACCAATGCCTCAGATATTGGGGTTGGTGCACGGGTTCGCCAGGGGCCAACACATAAAACAGCCGACCCTGCAGCCCTCTATAGGCAAAAGTTCACAAATTCGCAGATCAACTATGGTACTACAGACAAGAATGCACTGGTAGTAAGCGACCGACTCTGAGCTTTCAACCATATGCTTATGAGTTCCAGTTTTACAATCATTGCGGACCCCCAACCTCGCATACACCAGAAGAGGGACCAGATCCCTGCCCGCACAAGGTGTCCCTGGATAAGTGAACTAAGCAAATACAATGCAAAAGTGGTGTACAGTCCATAACAAATGAACTATTTAGCAGATACACTCTCCTGCATCTATAAAGACTCTGATGGCCAGACTCTAACACTTCCCCTCCATTATACCCTTGAGGACCATGATATTCCTGACTCTCCCCTCTATAAAAGCTCTTCTATAGCACAGGCCTCAATGGCTCAGGTATCTTTTCCAACCTGCCCAGCATGTGCTATGTGGTTCTGAGAACCGCATATTTGCCCCCAACCTGTAATAGGGGAAGACAAACTCCCCTCCAGGGGTAGGACTGGCTATGGCTCTGAATGGGATGAGACAATGTCTCAGGTAGTGGGAGCACTATCTGATGAACTGCCACAACCACCAGTAACTCTCCTAAATGCTCAGCCACAATGGTAACTTGCTATTCCAGTAATAGAAACCCGCAGGGCGACCCCTCCATTGAGCCTACCGGGAATACCAGCAGTGGACCCCCTGTATAGACAATCACTTAATGCCTACAACAATGAACCAATTATCTCTATTGTACGCTCCGCAATGGATGTGTACAGCCACACTGTCCATGATGACCTGGAAGAAGAAGACACCGAACGGACCAGGAGCAGGAAGCAACATATTGAAGATGAACAGAACGTTATCGATACATCTCAGGGGATGCAGAGCATTTTCAGACCACAGATGGTATCTGGATACTAACACGAATCAATCTACTTTTGAGTTATCAGATGTACTAGACAAGAAGACCTAGAAGCAGCCTACATAGCACATGGAATGCTAGACATGAGGACCCTTTATGGGGAACATTAGCTCTTTATTCCCAAATGGCAGGTGTTCAATAGGAAATCCCTGCGAAAATATGTCATGTATGAGATACATGGTCAAGGACACCACAGTGCGGAACACAACCTATGATATGCAACTGAATCCATCTACTAAGGTGCAATGAGGAAGGACTTCCGCGATTGTATGAAGCAATGTAACACCAGCCAGACAAACAAGGAAGCAAGTAACAAAGCTGAAGGAAGGACTAAAACCCTTGACATAGCTTCCACAATGTTTGAATCAATCGCTATCGATTTTGCAAGGCCTTTCATAAAGTCAAATAGATTTGACCTTGTTCTGGTCATAGAAGATTGATTAAACAGCTATCCATAGCTTGTAACTGCCAACATCACAGTCACGGCAGAAGGAGCAATGAAACTCCTAGAATGAGACACTTTTGGTACTCATAGCCACTCTCTATCAATAATCAGTGATGCTGACCCTCATTTCAAATCTAACCAGTGGAAGCAGACATGCACATCCCTTGGAATCCAACAGATCAAAGCAGCGCCTGGCCATTAAGAAACTGATAGACAGGTTGAGTGAAAGATCGGCGATCTCACAACCAGCTTGTGGAACATGGTCAACAGACCACGGACAAACTGAGAACCCCTCCTTACTATACTTACAACATACCTGAATGCATGCTTCTCAAAAACCATCTACATGTCATCATACAAGGCCATGTATAGATGGAACTACCCCCTACTACCAATAACCCTGTTTTACAATTCAGCAGGCCTGGCCTTGGATCACTACCTGAACCACCACCCGAATAATCAAAACTGAGCTTCGCAAGTAGTAAAGCAAGCAAGACACTGAATCGCAACCACAAAAGCACGACACAGAAGACCTCCCAAACCTGTAATGGTTGCAGAATTCGTCCTAGTTTATCGAGTACTGTTTGCCTCAATATCTGGGAGGAGTAAGAAGCTACAATCTTGGTAACGAGGACCATTCAAGGTGATGAAATTCGATGAATTTACCGAGAACTATGTAACGGGGGCACCTCTAGGAAGATGGATCCCAAGGTTGCGACCACACTGAACAACTTCAAACTTATCGCCAAAGGTTCATACAGATGTAAGAGTAAAGTAAGCAATAAAACTTAATATCATTAAGCCTGACACTTCACTCAATTAAGGTCTCAAGAGGATTGACTGTTAGAGTCCGAAAGTTCTCAGATAGAGGTTTAAGTAGTTTTATCTTATGCCAGAAACTACCCCATCAGGTCACTCCAACGATTCGAGCACAGTATTCTCTGCTAAGTGTGGTCCTACACGTCTTCTGGCACACACTTCAGACATGCATATGTCGCCACACTCTAGTCAGCATTCTGCTTCTGCGGTTATTGTTTCTGCAGCGCATTTCCCTTTTACCTGCGAGACGGAAAACCTCTTCGCAGCGGTGCCTTGGCAGTGGCTCACCGTCAAGACACCTGCAGAACTGGACGGTTTATGATACCCTTTCCATCTGCATTGATCTCTACATAACCCCCAAAGCTACTCTGACTGGTTTATCTATCGACTCTTTACGGTACTCAGACTTCCGGTATCTTCTGCAGGATCTGGTGGTCTGGGAGTGATCCAATAGGTGCTACACAGAACTACTATCTCGCATCCACCCCACCTGTAATTTGATTCATGATTTTAGTGTCTCTGCACTTGCCCTCCAGATCCTATGGTGTTGGGGACACGTTTGGGTTTCGTAGGTATAAAACTCTCCCAGTTGCCCCAGAAGCACCCAGGACTCCCTTCCTGACCCCCACAGTTAACTCCTGTTATCTTGTTCACCTTTGGTCCACTTTACTCTGTACAACGTGGAGGAGGTACTCCACCTTCAACCCTATGTCCCCTATATCTTCTGCGAACAGCTTACCATCAGCCGGATGGCAGCAACGTATACCGTGTTGCAAGCCGGTACCCAAAGATTCCTCTTTTCTAGACTGCACACAACAACACAACCCTTTGCCTATGATGACCGGGCGTCAAGGCGGGGCTGGAGGGGCATAATAGGAATAATGTCTCACAATTATAGCATCTTCCGAGCTGCGTAGCTTGCCCAATAGCATCTCCCGGAACCCCAGATCCCTGTATTTTGCATGGCCTTGCGTGACCAACATTCCGTTCATTTTTCCCAAACTCCTTGAGGGACTTCATATTGCAACATAGGGTAACTCAGGACTTTAGGCAGGGTAACCTGTTCCTGAGGGTAGGGTAACCTTGTCCAGTAGACAAGATGACTGCACCCTGTTACCCTGTCTATTGTGTTGCCAGAGATAGAGACTTCTGAACTTTCTCCAGTTACCTCGCTTAGCGGCGTAACTGCCCCTTCCGCGGTCCATAAGTACGCTAACACCACTCCCAGGTGTAGCCAAGTACCTAACTACTTTTGCCAGCTATTTTCATTCATCTTGGAGTGTGGGCCATCAGGTCCCTGTGGATCAAGTTCTTACTTGCCTACCAGTTTCAACCAGTTCGCTTCCTAGCTGCCTGCATGGGTGCAGGTTCCGGCTACCATACCTCATGAATCCTGGGTCGTTACAAACTAGCAAGTGAAGATGAATGGCAAAACCTGCCCAATGGACACCGTATCTTCCCCTCCATCTCACTAGAATGTTATCACTCTAACGATGACTGACAATTCCTTCGATGAGCCCATACTCGCCTTACACTGATCCTGTTCAAGCAGAACCTATAGTGGCAAGTTGAGGAAATTTTGGAGCACAGGAAATGATACAACAATAAGGTATTTCTATTGCAGGGGAAAGGATATCCATGAAGTGATGACGGCTAAGAACCTCTAGAAGGCCTCGAGCAGATCATTGAATTGGTAAAGGAATGGTGGGAACAAAACTAGGAACGAATACTACTGCATATACAACAGAGCTCAATAAGTATCGCTAGACTAACAATAAGACACTCATCACCAGGGTTACCCAAAGGTCCCTGCTTAGTGGAAGAGGTTAACGAAGCTAAGGAAGAATTCTGGGCAGCTCGCTTTGATAGCGAATTCAAATCAATCTGTGTGCAGGATGAAGCGAGAAAGGATGCAGCACATGACTACCTCTAGAACTTAACACCTCCCCATCCGAAACCATAATGATGTCAAACCATGTGGAACTTGGTGTAGGGTAGTGCTATCAGCTTGTCGGACTGTTAATGAACTGGGGTACTACCCCATCTACTTAATATTTCTCTAAAATTTGGTATTCTTACTGTGAAGAATGCTAGATGGTCCAAGTGGTTTGCAAGGACAATGTCGGAGTGTGGGACTACTGTGACATGTCCTGGTATGAAAATCGTTTCTTTGTTGAAGTCGCATTTTGCACTTCTTGTTTATCACCCAATTACATATTGGACAATGATTTCCTTCAGCAGGCCGGTTATGGCCAGGAGTATTTCTTTTTAAATTTTGATTTTCAGGATTATTAGTTTTGTTTTAGTTAAACAGTTGCTTTGTTTAGGGGATATAACTGGTACAGGTACCAGGTTATGTTTCATGTCTTGTTTTATAGTATTGTTTGATACTTGTTACATTTCAAAGGCATCGCTGGATACTTTGAATGTTTTATATTTTGTTTTACAGTATTGTTTGATATTTAATATGTTTCAAAGATATTGCTTGATACTTTGAATATTTTAGGTTTTGTTTTATAGTATCATTTGATACTTGTTATGTTTCAAACATATCCCTTGATACTTTTAATATTATATGTTTTGTTTTATAGTATCGTTTGATACTTGTTATGTTTGAAAGACATTCCTTGATACTTAGAATCTTTTATGTGTTGTTTTACAGTATCGTTTGATACTTGCTCTATTTTAAAGGTAGCGCTTGATACTTAGAAGCATTTATATTACCACTCAACCTGGAGGTAAATGAGAACCTGTATTTAAATACTGCTGATTCCACAATAGAAATAGCAGGCTTCGACCAACAGTCTTCTTAATGTACTTGGTTGAATGGTTACTTCTTGATCCCCTATTATACCCCTTCAAAGCCTCTACGCGGCTCTCACCTCTTGCTGAGCAAGCAGGCCACCTGTTACTATTCTACTCTGAGCCCAATGACCATCCTAGGCGTAAACACGTTACAGTCATCCTTTTCCGTTTGTTATCTTTTGTGTCAATAGTCATCCTCAGTAGTGTGGTTAGGCCTACAGCCTATAGTGTTGTTTTCAGTTTACTACATCTGCCCAGCGTGATCCCATTCCAACTGTTTCTTAGCAACCAGCAGTTGTATAGCACATGACCACTCTTCCTATATCCCAGGTAATGTCTACCTGTTATCCTTCTCAAGTAATCTTGTTGGGACAGGTTGAGATTTGGCCTTCTCCAAGTCGCATCTAGGTCTATTGTATCATCTTTCTTAGTGGTGGTAAGTAGTCAGGATCTGAATATACTATCCTGATTTTGTAGCATTGTCCTGTATTCTCTTGTCGCATTTTCCTCCCGGATATATTTAACTATGCCCAGCAGTTGTTCTCTTCCAGTTGCCCATGCTTTGAAATTGGCTATAGTTATATACTTAGTTTCTGCCTTTCCTCAAGCATCTTTGTAACCGGTACAGGTACCGGGTTAGGCTTTATGTTTGGTTTCACAGTATCGTTCGATACTTGTATTGTTTCGTGTGGTATAAGTTGATGCACACAAGGTTTTATGTTTGGTTTCACAGTATCGGTTAATACTTGTATTGTTTCGTGTGTTATCAGTTGATGCACAAAATGTTTTACGTTTGGTGTTACAGTATCAGTTGATGCTTGTAGTATTTCGTGTGCTATCAGTGGATACAAACATGGTTTTGAGATATCGCTCATACTGGAGATAAGTGATATGTTGTATTTAAAGACCACTGATTTCCATGATGGAAACAGTAGACTTTGACTGGCAGTATTGTAAATATACTTGGTTGAACGGCTACTTCTTTGATCTCCTATTACACCCCTGCGAAGCCTCCTTTAGTAAGCAGCACTCGCTTCTTGTTGATCAAGAAGCCATCTGCTCCTATCGTACTGCCACGCAACTAGGGCCTGGCCCCAACATGTTACACTTTTTTTAAACTCAGCAAGTGGTTAGAAAGCTTTCCGGACCAGGCCTGATCAACCTATATAGAGTCCTACCTGAAGCCAGCAGTGGGGAGTGGCAGAACCAAGGAAGATTCAGCTCCGCCAACACGACACTATTGCGTCCTTAGAAACTCGGAGTGGGAAACAGGTCCTACAAGAAGGGCTCACCAAAAGAGAGTAACCCAAGAAACCAAAAGGACCTTAGAGTAACTTTGCAATCGACGAAGGGGCAAGACGGATAGCACAAGGTCTAGTCACAAAAGCTTTTAGCAAGTTGATGGGCGAGTTAGCAAAAGCCGGAACAACCCTCCCAGGGCTGTTGCCCTCGAGCCCTAGCAAGGGGAAGTCACCTGCAGGACCAAAAGAATAAAGTTCTCCAACCAAATCCCTAGGGAAAACAGATGACGAAAGGGAAGAGTCAGATCATACCATACCACCAAAGTCATCAGACAATTCATCAGACAATTCATCAGACAATTCATCTGAAGACAACTCCAGAAGCACTGAATCTGAACACAATATGTCTGAACAAGAATCCGCCGCGCTGCCTAGTGCCCAAAGTCAAACTTCCACTACCAGCCACATTCTGGGATGAACAGGAGAACCTAAAGCCAGAAGTGTTTGACCGATGGGTGACAACCACGTGGCAGTACCTGGCCCTGCATGACGTCGACAAGATGAAGGAAGGATGCGGAGCATACTTCGCAAGCTTTTGTACAGGCAAGGGGGAAGAAGCATACCACCAAGCAATGAACCACTACGAGAGCAAAGACAAGATACAAGGAACAACCCTGATAAATTGCCTGAGGAACAGATTCCAATCATCACGAAATACGGAAGAACTTTATAAGAAGTTCAAAGACATCCAACAAGTACGGAACGGGAAAACAAACTGAATAACGCTGGTGGCAACAGATCTTTTAATGTACCATAGATCGTTACCTAAGAGAACGGTATCACAGTACAGACTGTGACAGAGGTTGTATAAAGCAATGCATCCTAGACTATGGCAGGAGGTAGAACCTATAGAAGAGGCCAGAGATTCCTGCGAAAGAATTGTCCAATGGGCAGAACGGAAGGATGCTATTTTGTATGAGACACAAGTTTACCGAACTCACACACCTCAGCAAAGAAGCAGCAAAGGATTGTCCTCGCATAATGATGCAAGAAAAGAACAACCACAATGCAAAGTATCAAAGGATAAGAAAGATAAGAAGCAAAAAAGACTCGACAAAGGGACATGCTTCAAATGCGGGAAAAAGGGGCAATACGCAAGGGACTGCTTTGCCAAGAAGGGTAAAGGAAAGAATGCAAAACAGGAGGGCAGTACGAACCAGATGGAAGCAGATGAGTTTGATGAAGTTGCGAGCAACTCGGTGGAGATAGAATGCCTCTGGATGCAACCGGCCTTGACGATCAAGCTCCATGATGCACTAGATGGAACAATCAAGATGGAAGGTCATCCAGCAAAGTTACTATTCGATATGGGAACAATTGGGTATGACATAGTCAGCACCACCTTCGTCTCTACCCATGGGATAACAACACAACCCCTGCCCCAACCAACAACAGTCAACATGGCTATGAAGGGTTCCCGCTCCTCAAGCCACAAGAAAGGTGAATTAACAGTCAGAATTGGGAAAAAGCAAGGGCCAAATCAGGAGATATTGGTAGGAAACCTTGCAAGGTATGATGCCCTAATCGGAATGCCATTCCTTAAGCGACACAACGCCCTTAGCGGGTGCGGAGACACAGCAGTGGAGTTCGCGGACAACAAAGGGCATCTCCTATGTAAACCAACAAGCAGGGAATCCCAAGCTGCTGTCCTAGATACTACATCGGCAACATTATTGAAAGAATACAAGGATGTATTCTCGGACAAGATTTCTGAAACATTACTACCTGTAGGAAAGATTAACCACCACCTTTGATTGAAGGACCCAACCAACCTAAAAAACCAACCAACATACTGAATCTCTGAAGCGTACAAGGAGAAACTCATGACAGTGATAAACGAAAAATTGTGAGTAGGAGTGATTGTATGACAGGAAGTGCCTGGAGCAGCACCTGTATTTGTACAACCAAAGTCAGATGGAAGAATCTGACCCCTGGTAGACTGGAAACTTAGGAATGACAATACGGTTATGAATAGTCCATCTATCCCCAACCAACAGCAAATCCTGAACTGTATCGGAAGAGCAAAATTTAGGAGTAAGATTGACCTCAGTAATGCATACTTAGAAACACAAGTGGCCGTGAACAGCGTCAGGTACAACTCACTCAAAGCTCCCTTGGGAGGATTCGTCAGCAATGTAATGCTGCAAGGAGACATGAATGCACCTGCTACCTTTATGAGAATAATGGAAGACCTCTTGAGCGAATTCCTCCATCACTTTGTACGGGTATACATTGTTGATATTCTAATATTCTCAGATACAGCTAAGGAACACGAAAGGCACATACACCAGGTATGTGACTGGCTAAGAGAAGCGAAATTCTACGCAAGTAAAAAGAAGTCAACACTCTTCGCGGATAAACCAGATAAACTAGGACATATAGTGGATAAAGAAGGAATCCACGGCTCGCTCCAGAAGATATCATCCATAGCATGTTGGGAAACAACTCAGAACAAGAAGGAATTGCAACGATTCCTCGGCATAGTTAATTATGTGGGACAGTTCCTCCCACACCATGCTACCCTAACGGCACCAACAGACTTAAGAGGGAATGCCAAATTCGTATGGACAACCACCCACCAAACCGCATTTGAAATGGTAAAAAGGCGCATTGTTGACCACCAAGTCATGCGGCCAATAGACATACAAAGCAAAGAACCCATTTGGTTCGCGACGGACGCCTCAGAGTTTGGAATAGAAGTATGGGTAGGACAGGGAGCAACATATGAAACAGTGCAGCCTGCTGCATTGCACACCAGAAAACTTACCAATGCACAGATGAATTATGGAACCAACGATAAAGAGGCCCTAATGATTGTCGAAGCACTTAACCGGTTCCACAATGTGGTGATGGGGAATACATTCACAATAGTTACAGACCACCAACCCCTGACCCATTTAGGAACTGCAAAAGGTCCGGGCAGGAAACAAGTTTGATGGCTCACTATGTTAGGAAAATATGATGCAAACATAGCCTATTCTCCCGGAAGCACGAACTATTTAGCTGACGCTCTTTCCCAGATATATGAAGGAAACTCAGACTTGATCCTCGCTATGTCATCTACTAGGTGAAGGAAATCAAGGACATTTCAGACAACACAGTCTACGAACAAGAATCAAACACTATAGAGCCCGAACAAGACATCTCCCATACCTCCCCTTCTTGCTCAACCACTGTGTATCCCAATGGGGCCCCTGTGGCCCCTGAAAGCGCCTGCTCGATCACGGCGGAAAAGGATTGGGGTGACAAGTGCACCTTGCAAAGTACGCCAGCAGAAGAACTCCAACATAGCAAGCTTCACTACTCACATTGTTATGTGGACCATTGCCCGTACCACCAAACAGAAATCAAATTTACCAACAATCACCCCAGGCGGCGAAGCCAGCCAACCCCTCGACTTCCTAGTGATGGTCCAAGTCCACCAAGCACAATTTCTGACCCAAGTCCCCCGGAAAGTCCAGGACTGAATGACTGGGAATGGCAACAAACGATTGCAGGAAGGCCAAGGAGTACAGGGGAAGGCCAAGTAGTACGGCGGAAGGGCCATCCACCCTCATTCAACCAACAGCCCGATCCCTAGTAATCCCTGCAATACTAAACGCGGACGCCCCGCTATTCTGAATGCCAGGACCGGACTGCCTACCACCGATCAAACGAGCAGAGCAAATTAAGAGCTATACCAATGGGACAGTAGTCTCAGTAATGCCTCTGACTATAGACGAGTATAGACATGGGCTGTACGATGTATTGGAAGATGAGGTGGGGGAAAAGCAACTCGAAACTACTAGAGGAAGCCAGATTGAGGACGAACGGGACACCAGACAAGGGGTTAACAAAATGATCGGAACATTCTGAGCACATATAGTTGCAGCGTACCGAAAGGAACCCATTTGGAAGAAGGTTAATGAAAATATGGACTCCAGCGGAGATTTATCCTCATACACGGTCACGGATGGAATACTGTATGCAAAAACGCGATACGGGAAGCAATGCCTGTACATTCCGAAGGAACCCGCATTTGGAAATATGACACTAAGGAAGTACGTCATGGCAGAAGTCTATAATAGAGGCCATCACAGCGCTGAACGAAATCTACGATGCACCACCGGATACCTATTCTGGCCCGAAATGTGAAAGGACTTTCGCGCTTATGTGGCTCAATGCCACAGTTGATTAGGAAGTACTTGGTATGTACTGATAAAATAATGGAAGCATATCAGTCTGGTATTATATATGCTACTCCTGAATATGAGAAGATTGTATATAGACACTATGCCTCTCATTATTGTGTATCCACTTAGTATTTGTAGTGATACTATAATCAAATTAATCAATAAAAGTTTGTTTTACCATTTTAAATCAATTACAACATCATCTCTAGTTCTGTTTTGTATTTTGTATGTTAAAACATGCATACATAGATGTGGTCAAATAATGTATCATTGGATTTCTTTAAATTACCCTTTATCCTGATTGTGTAAGGCATTACATTTTGAATCCCCCACTGGTACACCTTTTGGACGTCCGCCACCATATACGCTTTCAGCGGCTCGCACCGGCTCCATGGTCATGAAGTTAGTATATCTGGGGTAGGGCTTTTCTAGAGCATGTACTCCAGTACCAAGTACAGTACCGTATAGTACTTGCACTCGAATTGAGTTATGCGGCACTGACAACGAATAACGTGGCTTTGTGGGCCACAACTCGGTTCAGTTACGAGTAGGGCTGGAGCATATTTACAAATACGTTATCATAGTGGGTTGATCTAGAGTGAACAATACTAGCAATATATGTTCTGTCCTGGTCTTCAAGCAGCTAGTATAACCTGGACACCTCTTAATGAGATATTCTAGCATAAAGATATATCCTGGCCTTCGTGGCCAAGGAGGACGCTTGGTGGGTGGGATACCTAAGTTAGAAAGAAATATTATGAGCAAGCGATAATGGGTATATAAAACGATAATAATTGCTTGAGGCTTATCCATACCGCAGGCAACAAAAGTAGAGACGAGAAGGGATTATGGAATAAGAGAGAGAAAAAAGACCCAAGAAAAGAGTGAAAATGGTGTTGACCTGTTTCTAAATGTATTTCAGTCATTCCCCAGGCAGGAGGACAATATCTCCAGCCGACCTTTCTGTGCTAGAGTTAATTTTTTCCCGCTAGGTAGGCTGCACACTTGTCCCTAGGGTCTCACAGAGGTTTCCACCAGAAACTCAGATATATTGCCTAGCGGTTCAACTACATTGGTGAAGTTCTGTGGTAAAACTTTTGTAATGTTTTACCTAAAGAAATAAGACTAAATTTTCTGTGTGACTGCAATATTTGAAAATTAGACTTAATCATAGGGATATACTATCCACCAAGGGATAGGTGGTTGACTAATATGATATCCTCTTGACCAGGTACCTTTCTCAATGACAGGTTGGAAAATAGCGGGATACTCATAATGCTTGTACTCGTACAGTACAGTGCAGTGCAGTGAAAAGCCAGATGTTTCCCCTGACATCAGTTTTTCACAAAATCTGGTGTAAAATGGGCATTTTTCACAACAAAAGCACTAACCTGACTTTCAAGAAAAGATGGGGTATCTTATGAGGTCATTCATCTGATTCAAATTGCTCCTTAAAGTATAGAGCTGCCAATATACTGTAAGAACTCAGGTAATCAGACCTTATGCTAGAACGTTGGACGCTTCTCCTGATAGGGCTGGCGCGTTGTCTCCTTTTTTATTTGTCTTGGAAAAAACGATGTTTTTTTTTGGTGTATTTTCTGAACTTTTTCTGGAGGAGGAAATTTTGGCCTACATAGCACAAGGTCTATTTACTCTGGTTCTTACGGTACTTACTGCAGCACTGTACAGTACAGCACAGCACAGTTGTGTCTAATAAGTTCTTGTACAGTCCCCATCAACCACACCACCATACCAAATAGTAACTTTGACTATGGAAAAAAAAAATATAAACTCAATTAAAAAATAGATAATAGTAGAGATAAAGAATAACAATTTAGCAATGCTACCATTTTGTATGACTTCCATTTGCATCCAGTACAGCCTGAAGTCTCTCAGGCATCTTCTCAATCCACCTATTAGGTGTCTCTGGGGGAATAAGCTCCCACTCTTCCTTGGCTGGCTGGAATAACTTAGTAGCACTATGAGGCCTTCTATCAAGCTTAGAGAATCTCTTTCTGAGTGCTTTTTTGAGAAGTGCCTAGGCATTCCCAATTGAGTTGAGATCTAGGGAGTTGGGAGGCCAAGCTAATCTCTGATATCTAGAGTCCTCTTGTATTTTTTTGTTTTCTGTCCCATTATACCATAATCTATTATCAGTAGCCATAGAGATGGTTTCAGCAGCCCTATTTATTCCTTCTATGAAGGGGATAAAATATGGCTAGTAGATCTCAGTTGCATATTGGTGAGCATTGAGTTCAAGTCTATTCCCCTTACTGGTACTTTCCTACTCAATCCTCTTCCTAACAAGAATAAACTCAGTCTTTCTCCCATGTATAATTACAGCATAGGACCCAATGTTGGTCTATACTAACTTAAAGCTGGGCTTTAAGTTTTTCTCTTCTAGCTTTTTACCAGGTTTAAGACTAATCAATCTACCCACTGGATTTAGATCATATTTAATAGTAGCTTTATCAACAAAAACTAACAACTTCCACGTTCTTGTCCAGTTTCTCCTTATCCTAGAAAACTCTTTTCTCTTCTCCTTATATCCTTTCCTCCAAAAGGGCTGTTTTTTGGGAATCTTAAGCTTAAAACAAGCTTCACAAGAGATATTATTGATAGTATCTTTTCAAGGACCAATATTAGCTTTCTGGATAATATTCCTGAGTGATAAATAAGGCACAGTATCAATAATATCAAGAATTGCCTATCTTTTGATATCAATAATATTGGTTTGCCAGATTTGTGGGTATCATAGTTGTCGCCATTATAATTCTGGGCTCTTTCAGTAACTAAAGGAACAGTTGACTTAGAAAGCTTTATAAGCTTAGAAATTTTATCATATCCCATATCAGTGTATTTATATAGGGTGTGAATTTCTTGATTTTTGTCTTTTCGGACTCTTTGGGTATGTAGTGGTGACATGGTAGTATGACGACGTAGGGAGAATGGTGGGTGATATGGTTACCAAGTGACGGTATGAGAACTTATTAGACAGAACTGTATCAGGGGTTAAGAGTAAGTAAGGTGAAACAGTTCTCATTGGCTCCTCGGTCACTTAGCCAATCAGAGACTGTAAAGTTTAGTGCTTGGTACATTTTAGGTTCACCTCACTTTTTTCCCCCTGCAAAAGAAACCCAAGATTGGCTGTTTCCCTGGTTACACTTACCAAACCTAGGTTAGTTAAAATCCAGTTAAGTACCAACTTCGTCTCACTTATGCTCACCTCCTAGTACACAGTATTGTATTACTCAAACCTCTATGTGGCTTACTATGTCAAGGAATACTGGGAGGTTGTATTGGTTTTACTTATAAAGTTATCACTCATAAGGAGGTCTCCTAGTTCCCCAGCTCCGCTAACACAATATATTTCAAGTACCAGTACAGTACAGGTACAGTACTCGTACCGTACCCTGTGAGTTGATTGTAGCCCAGCCCCATATCCCGGAGTGGGGAGATCGTCCTGCATGAATGTATCAGACCAAGGGAAACAAATGAAGATTCCTATCTCAGTTGTTCTCTGGCAGGGTTCACAGCCTCTTGTGCTTTGTTGTTCGGCTCAAAAACTGGTAATCGTCTCCTAAGTGTACAGTACAGGGGGTGGAAAAAAGTAATATGATACTTGTACAATACAACTATCCATACATCAATATTATCGACAACTTATAGTACTACCTTATTCCCCAACAACATTTAATAAATGAAAGAAGTAAAGGAGATAAAATAAAATAGTCCTCAGTATTTCTTTGAAGTAAAATAAAAAGAAAATAATAAATGAATGATGAGTTAGATGCCCTTTTCTTCTGATAACCTCTCTGATCCTCTTTGGCATATTCCTGCAAAGACCCATAAACCTTCTATTAGGAATAGCTTCCCATGTTTTCTCCACAGCTCTGATTAGCTTTTTCCTACTTGCAACTCTTCCATACCTTTTCCCCAGGCCAGTCTCCATATCTCCACAGATATTCTGAATTAAGTTTAGATCTGGAGACTGTAGTATATAAGGCAATATATCTACCTCATTTTTCTTTCCACACTTTGTAGAAAATCTGTAATTAAATTAGTAGTTAGATGATATTTCTAAGTAAGTAGTTCCATAATAGAAAGACGAAAAATAAAATAATTATAAGATATATAAAAGGGGATAGAACTTACTTTTGATGCCCTGGTACACTATCTTCAACAACACTTACTTAACCAAATCTCTCACAAGACTCATACCAGAAAGAAATTACAACTGGATCCAGTATACACTTAGTATACTCACAAGAATCGACTTTAACCTTTCCTGGTACTACTACTAACTTTGATCTCAAATTTCTACAAAAGGCTCCCCAGACCATAGCTGTATCTCTTACTGACTCATAGACCTCATTCAGACAATCCTGATCATACTCCTCAGAAGGCTCTCTTACCACCCATCCTCTCTGTCTAAATCCAGCTGTAGAGAAAGAAGTTTCATCTGTCTAAATCATTCTAGACCACTCTTAATTTCCAAGCTCTTTTACTTATATACCAACCAAATCTTATTAGAATATTTTTGAGACGCAATCCCAATCTAAAATATATATTAGTTTGAAAAAACATAAATTTTTGTTAGAAAACATACTTCATGTGAGGTTTTCTTTTATTTAAATTAATGCTCTTAGTTGCCTTGCTAATTGTCCTAGATGAGGTCTTTAATCTCCTTACTTCTTTAAGATCTATCCAAGGTAGTCTTCCATTTCTTTTATTTTCTTTAATAAAAGACCTCAAATCAAGTAGATCAGGCTCTTGAAATATTGGAGGTCTTCCTATTTCCTGGAAGTCAGAAGAACTACCTGTTTCCTGATAGTAGTGATAGATGTGAGCACAGGTACTGTGGTGTACTTTGAGGCCTATTTTTTTCCCCAACTTAGGAGCTATCTTTCTGAAAGACCATTCTGCTATTTCTGATAAAGAAATGATTTAGATCCGGTTATCTCGGGTGGTTTCTTGCTTAAAGCATTGGTTCTTCTTTGTCAACGATCACGATTGCTTAAGGTTTTCAGAGTAGATTGCCGTTTTATTTTATCTTATTATTGTTCTAACTACCTAGTACATTTATTTAATTAGAGTACTTATTCTCATTGCAGCGGTTTCCATTTAACCGTATATTGATTTTTGAGAGGGGTTTGGGGGGCTGGGAGGGATAGAGTTGATATCAGAAGAAGGGGGTTGGAAGTGGAGATGCGATTGTGGAGAATGCCATTGCAATAGTGTCGCACTACTTCCTTCCACCCCCTGCTCAGGTCGTATCTAATAAGGCCTCATACAGTTCCTGGGCAACTATACCATCCAACAATTCCCGGCAATCGACAATATAAATTTGTAGATAAGGATTCTATGACAAAGAAGATGGGTGAAAATTCTGAAGCCTCCTGATTATCCAATTTTGCGAAATCTTTTTACATTACAGAAGATAGGAGAAAATCAGAATCGGTTAGGATAAAATTAGTATACTGGATTTGGGCATTAAATGTAATAATTTTTCTTGCTTTTGATCAATTATGTAAACTATATTCTATATACCATTTAGAATACTTAGAGAGATAGCAAAGCATATTCTAAAATCTGTATCCTGATAGCTCTATTTCCTGATTCTCTATATTAATATTTCTAAAGGAGGAAATTTAGCTTAGAATTTATACTATTGAAATGTTTTATTCCTAACTATAGCAGCACCTGTGTTCAAATATGACTTTAAAAGTAAGTTCTCACTATAGTTATGATATTTTAGAAAGGTAAAGATAAAACAAGAACAAGTTTTCCACTTGAAATTGAGAGAAAATCATAAGTAATTGATGAACCTGATTGTATGTTATAGTTTCCCACTACTTGTTGTACTTGCGACAGGTAATGACCTTCTTCCTCTGGCCAACTACGCTGCGCTGTGTCCAAGAGCTGCTTGAATCTTTTGGTCCTATCTTAGTATCCTCACTTAAGAATCAGTTTCTCACTAGTGTAGAGAGTATCAGTCTTTAGGTTGCTAGCTGGATCCATGTAGCAGATATGTTCTGGAGTCTATGTCTAATCTGTGTAGTGGAAAGGTTTGGAGCGTGAAGAGTTTGGATTGTAAAGAGGGTAAAGTCATAGATAGGAAATAATAATAGATGCTTACATGAAGAGCTACCTCATTGGTGAAAACCTGGCCTTTATGTAGGCCTCTTGGTACAACCCTAACCTGGCCCTGATCCTCAAGTGAGGTCAGGTGCGAAATTATTCATAACATCGTATAACTGAATCAAGTCATGTGTGCAAAAGCTAAAACATCCCTTGACCTCTAAATGGGGTCATGTGTGAAAACATAAATCAAACGCAATATAAATCAACTATATACACAAACCACAGGACCTACTAATGAGGTCACACACAAAGCATAAACGGTTCTGCCTTGCCAGCATGCCTTACCAGCGAGCCTAGACTCCTCCTGTGCTGTCAATTGTACATCATACACACAATGCAAGAAAACATAACTGAGCCCCATGACCTGCTAATGAGGTCATGTGCATAAATATAAGTTAAGCATAAACAAGCCCTATGACCTGCTAATGAGGTCATGTGCGTGAAAACATAACTTAACCCCATGATGTCTAAATGAGGTCATGTGAGACCTGTTTCTTCCTTCAGTCACCGGGCTAGCACTCCTCTACCCAGATCGTGATGTTAGCTCATCCCTCTCACCAGCCTGCATCCCATCAGGCTAGTCCGTACCTTTGTCTCCTGCCACTTGCAATAGCTTATGGCCCGTCTTGCTCATCTACCTCTTCGTTTCTCACAAGAGCTATTCCATGCTCTTGACCCTACCCTACTTCTTCCTCCTCTCCTCCTCAAGCGAGCTGACCCTCTGTTCTACCAGCCCCACTGTCACTCTTTCTGCGATTGACTCTGGTTCCAATCACACCCATTGTCTGTCCTCCTGCTTCATCTCCTGTTGGAGTTCCCGGATCTCCGCCCTCAGGGTCTCATCCCGATCTGCCCTTCTCTGCTGCTATCCTCTGGAGTGCTTCCCGGGAGTCAGCTTCAGTCATGGTTGGACTTCACTCTTCATTCCCTCTGCCACTCTGTGGGGATTGTTGTCGACTCCTGGGAGTCTTTTGTTTTTTGGCCCCCCCTCTCTCTTCACTTTGTCCCAGAAGTGGGTTCTGGCCATTCGACTAATGTAACTCATTCATGTTTTGGGGAGCCCAATGGGCTGGTCATTGGTGGGGTGTGGTAGCTTCAGCATAGCCAGTAGGCTGAGCCGAACTTGTCACCCATGAACACTTGGCATGTGTCATCAAAGGATCATGTGAAGGATGCGTAGTTGTATTCTCTTTTTGTTCAGTAAGGCACAGGAGTGGTAGGTCTATCCCCTTTGCTCCTTCATCGTCGCTTTGTTCAATCTCAATGGTGGTTTTGTATCCTCGCTTTGTTGGAGTAATGTTCATGGAATCCTGGAATTGCTTCAGGTGCATGGTTAACGTTTGTGGTGGGGTACCACCCTGTCTTGTATTCTGGTGTATAATCGGTCTACTTGGCAAGGTAATAGGGTTTACCTTAGTACAAGCGGGAGTCAACCGTCTTGCCGAGTTCGTATTTATCTTCTCCATATATGAGAATAGGTGGAAGAGGATGTTTTTTCTCTGCAGGAAAAGAGTTTTGTTGATAGGATTCGAGGAGGCTGGTGTAGAATGTTGGATGAGTGTGTTTCATCAAGGTGGGGAGGTCCAGTTTAAATGCAGGTAATCCGACACATTTGATTATATTGAATGGTCCAAGTTTCTTCTAGTCCAGCTTCTCTGAAGGTCATCTAGTCTGGATATTGTGTAGGATCAACCACACCTTCTTGCCGACTGTAAAGTTCAGGTCAGAATTCTAGTACTCTTCACTCATTTCCTTCGGACTCATTTGTACCAGAGCCATTTCATCGCGCCATATATTGTATACCTTTATGATATCATCGGACTTCGTTATCTTTCTCCAGACATAGTATTCTGGTGGATCAAGGGATGGGTCATATCCATACTTCAAGAAGAAGAGTTTGACCTTCATCGTTTCTTGTTGTCCATTGTGGTATGCAAACTCTGCCCTGGGTATGAATTCTGTCAAGTCGTTCTGTTGGTAGTTGATGTAGGGTCGCAGATATTATCCTAATATCACATTCATTCCTTTGGTCTGTCCCTCCATTGGTGGGTGGCAGACCCTGCTCAAGTGTTGGCTGACACTTAATAGTTGCATGATCTCTTTCCAAACTTCCAACATGAATAGTGAACCTTTATTTAAAGTAATACCTTTTGGTAGGCTGGGGAGTCTAAAAACATGGTCTCTAAAGAGATTGAAGAATTGTGGTGCAATCATATCTATTCTCCATGGTATAAAGTGCGCCATTTTCATAGGTCAGTTGATAATAACCCCTATCATGTCATAACTAGTCGATTCAGGTAGTCCTATGAAGAAATCTATAGCAATAGATTGCCATAGTCTTTCTGGAGTTTTGCGTGTTTTGAGCAGCCCACAGGGTACATGTTTGACCCTTTTTGTCCCTTGAAATGTGTCACAATTCTTTACATACCTTTTAATATCATCGCACATCAAGGGCAAGTAGGATGATCTCTGAATCAATGCTGTCGTTTTCGCCATTCCGCCGTATTCCACTTGAAGGATGTCCCGATTCCTTCTTATTGCATGCATTTATAAGGCCTCCTTCTTTGGAAGTCTTATCTTGTTATTGTGCCACATGTATCCATCTTCTTCCTGGCATAGCGTGAGGGCTACATTTTCTATTTGTTTTAAGTATCCCTGCACGGCCTTCTTTATCTGGTTAATTTCTTGGTCGCTGGCCATGCTTCCTTTTATTCATTGCTCATAACCTTCTTCTTTGATCATGACAGCAGTTATTTTGTTCAGGGATTGGTATCTAGCGCCTTCATCTTCTTCTTGGGGAAGATACTTTTCTTGTGCAAGAAGTGTTCTTTGCCGTTGTGGGCAGGTTTCTTCTTTGTTGGGGAAATTCTCTGTGCTTCTTGTCAATGCGTCCAGCTTTCCCTCTTCCTTTCCTGGAAGGTATTCAATTCAAAGATAGCATTAGCTTAATGTCTCACTCCAGCCAATCTGTCATCTATTCAGTTCCTTGCTGGTAGTAAAAGCTAGTAGGTCCTTGTAGTCTATGATGACGCGGAGCATCTATGGACTTCCTAGCATGTACTTGCGGCAATCTCTGATCGCTTGAACAATGACTAACATTTCTTTCTCGTGAATGTCCTGGTTTTGCACTGCCTTTGACCTTGCTTTTGATTAAAACCCGACCAGTTTCCATAATCTGTCTTCGCCATGTTGTAAGAGAAGACCGGAGCATAGGTAATAGGATTTATCTATCTCAATCATGATGTGTCGTGAGGGGTCGAAGTGGCGTAGTGCCAGTGTCGTAGTAGGTCAATTCCTCATATCCTTGAATGCTTGTTCTTTTTCTCCCGACTCCCATTTGGTTTCTTCTTTTGTCCTGTCATGGAGGGGTTTAGCCCCTGCACTAAATGTCTCGATGAATCTTCGATAGAAGTTGCAGAAGCCCATGACGCTTTGCACTCCTGCAATGCTGTTAGGTGTCTTCCAGTGGTTGATAACCACTGGTTTGACTGGGTCGGCTCATACTTCTTCCAGGTTGAGGACAAATCCTAGCTATTTGACCTCGTTCATATGGAAGTCACATTTCGAAGGCTTTAGTTTGACCTTGACTTCCCAGAATGCTTGCAGAATGTTCAGAATGTCTCAGTGTTGTTGCTCCATATTATCTGAATAGATAAGTATATTGTCCAGACAGACCATATACCATATGTTTAAGTATTTGCTCAACTGGGACTCCGTCCAATCTTGGAATATTGCTGGTGCGATGGACAATCCAAAGGGCATGACTAAATATTTGAATAGTCAATATCACATCCTGAAAGCTGTCTTCCCTTTATCCCCTTTTGCTATTCTTATCTTGTGATACATATCTTTGATATCCAACCTTGCATAGTATTTAGACTGTCCAAGTCGGTCCAAAGCTTTGTCTATCAATTGTAAAGGGTATCTGTCTTTCAGTGATACCGTGTTCTATCCCCAGAAGTCTACATGGAGTCTCAGTTGCCCATGTTTCTTCTTAACAAATAAGATGGGTGCCCCTGACGAGGAGGACACTGGTCTGATCGACTGTACTGCGAGATTCTGTTGGAGGTATTCGCTTAGCCCTTTCAATTCCTCATCCCTTAACAGGTATAGCTTCATGAAAGGTGGTGGCCTTTCTTCCACTCTTGTGTTCAGGAAGATCCTTACATTCCTTTTCTTTGAACATGTTGATTTAAGTGCAATGTTCTTTTAGGACCACTTGCTGCAGAGTTGTCTTTTTCTGCTTAGCTTCTTCCTTTACCATGGGTCAGGTGCTAATCATTGACATTTCTGCAACTATTGGTCCCTCTTCATCTTTGTCCCAGTGATGGGGGTACATCTAGAACGTTGGCTTCCAAGATTGCAACTGCACTGAACAACTTCAGACTTATTGCTAAAGGTTCACACAGATGTAAGAGTAAAGTAAGCCGTAAAACTTCATATTCTTAAGCCAGACGCTTCACTCACTTAAGGTCTCCAGGGGATTGATTGTTGGAGTAGAAGGGTTGTTGTATAGACGTCTAAGTAGTTTTATCTTAAGCCAGAAACTCCACCATCAGTTTACTCCCACCTTTCGAGCACACCCTTCTCCGCTAATGGTGGTTTGACACATCTCCTTAGAGACCTTTCAGCCATGCATATGTTGACACACCATAGTTAGCGTTTACCTTATACAGTTATCATTTCTGTGGTGCATTTCCATTTTGCCCACTGGAGTGAAAAGCTCTGCATATTGGTGTCTTTCCAGTTGCCAACAGTCAGGACACCTGATGCACTGGACCATCCATAACACCCTTCACATATGCATTGATCCCTACATGATCCTGGAAGCTACCGTGAGCCATTTGTCGTTCAATTATTTACCATTCTCAGGCTTCCGGTGTCTTGTGCAGGATACAGTGGTCAGGAAATGATCCGATCAGTGCTACCCATGACCACTACCTCAGGTCCACCTTACCTGTAGCAGGAATCATGCCTTTAATGTCCCTGAACTTCGCTTACAGGGCCTATGGTATTGGGGAGAGGTTCGGGCTTGGGAGGTGTACAACTCCCCTGGTCGCCCTTGCACAACCCGGGACAACCTGGGCGACCCCCACAGTTAACTCCCTTTAACTGCATAAGTTTTGGTTTGTTTTACTCTGACGAACCTGGAGGAGGTACTCCCTCTTTCACTCTATTCCCCCTTATCCATCCCCTGAACAGCTTATGGTTGTCCGGACAGCAGACACGTATATGGTCTTGCACACAGGTCTCCAAAGATCCCCCTTCACTAACCTGTACATGACTACACAACCCTTTGCCCATGACATACCGGGCTCAAGGCTGGGCTGGAGGGGCAGGATAGGAATAATTTCTCCAATTTACAGCTGCTTCAGAGGTGTGTAGCTCGCCAAATAGCAGCTTCCTGAACCCCAGTTCCCTGTATTATGTGTGGCTCCGCCTGACACACATTCAGGTCACTTTTCCGGAACTGTCTGAGGGACTGCATATTGAAAGGTATGGTAATGCAGGACTTTAGGCAGGGTAACCTGATCCTGAGAGTAGAGTAATCTGGTCCGGTAGACAAGATGACTTTATCGTATTACCCAGTCGATCCTGTTGCCCGAGATGGACACTTGGAACTTTTCTCCAGTTATCCGTCTTAGTAGAGAAACCGCCCTATCAGAGGTCTCTAAGTATGCTGATAACGCTTCCTGGTGTAGCCAAGTAACTAAGTACCTTGCCCGCTATTTCTGTTCATCTTGGAGCCCAGGCTATGGGGTCTCCGTAGGTCAAGTACTTACTTGCCTACCAGTTCCTACCTGTTCCCCTCCTGGCTGCCTGCATGGGTGTAGGTTCCAGCTGCCATAGCTCATGTATGCTGTGTCGTTACATTAATGCCCTCGTCCCTACGGTCTTTCCTGGACCATTAGTGTCATCTCTTATATCCATGACTCGATTCCCCTAAGAACCTGTGGTTCCTAGCCTTAGACCAATACCTTTGGTGGAAATCCAGAATGTCCTTTAAGCCCATCCCTTCTAGCATCCACTAGGCCTTCCACGAGTTCTGCTCAGCTCCACAGCTTTTCTATGAAACCAGGTCCTAGACCAAGCGTGACGGAAACTTCCCCTTTGCTCCACTGTAGTATCGACTGTCTACCGCAGCTTCTATAACATACCTTGGCTCGTTGCCCACAATTTCTGGGGTAGGGACCTCCTTGAACCTAGCAGATCCTGGATCCTCATAATATCGTTCTAGCAACCTGACATTGTAACCTGGGTGGGTGCTTCATCTGGCCACCGATTGAAGTTCGTATGCTCGGGTACCCAGCCGACGTTTGTCCACAAAAGGGCCAAACATCCGGTTGTCCAGCTCCTCTCTCAGACTCTTAGTGCAGATGTTCCTTCTGATCAACATCATGTGGTCTGCTTTCTTAGCCTGCCCAAAGGCCTCATTCTCCCTGCTAACGTAGTCTGGTGATGACAACCTTTTCTGGTTGTGTCATTTTTATTGCCTCTCCAGTTCCCGTTTGATCCTTTCTCCAATCTCTTACCAGGTTCCTTCCTATTCCTTAACCAAGAGCTCCCTGCTCGTATGTACCCCTTGATAATCAGACACCACACCCGACAAATTTCTCTGCAGATTAAACCCGTAAATGATCTTACACGGTAACAACCTGGTGGATTCCAATGTTGCACTGTTGTATGCATACTCTATAAGTAGTAGTAGCGAAACCCAATTACCCCGTTGCTAGGAGCAGTAACTATGCAAGTACTGCTCCAGTGTCTGATTAACCCTCTTGGTTTGCCTATCGGTTTCAGGGGGGAAAGCAGTCAAAAGGTTTAGTTTCAGTTGCAACAAGTCTATGAGACTCATCTGCAACTTAAGTCTGAATCTGCTATCGCTGTTGGAAATCATTGACCCTGAGAGTCCATGAAGGAGCCAAACTTCCTTCCGCAATACCAAGGCAAGGTCCTTGATCTTTACCTCAGTGGTCAGGGGCATGAAGTGCGCCATCTGTAAAAATCTGTCTACAAGGACCCAGATCTTGGTATACTCTTCTGACTCAGGCAGCGCTACAATGACGTCCATTAAAATCGCTGTCCCAGGCCGCATAGGAACAGCAATAGGTTCCAGCAGACCAAACTTCCTGTGCCGAATGGACTTATTCCTTGGGCATACATCACATGTATGCACGTAGTCTGTGATGTGCTCGTCAATCTTAGGCCAACAGAAGTTAGCCCTAACTCTAGCAATAGTTTTGTATGTCCCAAAGTGTCCCCAGATTCGGGAGTCAGGTTCTGGCTCCATGATTGTTGGCTTTGGATTCTGACACTTGGGAACGTACTACTTGTTCTTGTACAGGAGTAAGCCCTTTTCTGTCGTGAAGTGTCTGTCAACCTCTTTTTCGCCGGCCGTTGTTGGCTTCAGGATTCTTAAACATTCCAGGTCCTGGTTTATCGCTGCTCACAGTTGATCCAAAATGGTTGGCTGGAGCCAAAACCCTTGGCGCACTTGCAACCTCTGTGGTCGCTAGATGTCCAGTTCCCGGCTCCCAACTCTTGTCTGGGGCGGAAAAACAACTGTGGCGGCAAATCACATCCCCCTGCAGGACGGTAGTGCCAATGCCGCGAGACAGTATTGGCCATCTCCTTCAACCGCCCTTCACGGTAAAGCACCTTGAAGTTAAACCGTTACAAGAATTCAGCCCCGCGGTGCTGCCTGGGGTGCAGGACCTCGGTATTATTGTAGTGCTTCAAATTCTTATGATCTCTACAGATCCCCAATTGGGCTGTTACCGAGCATAGCTGATGTTCCAATTTCTTGAATGCTGCCATGATGGCATTCATTTTCTTGTCATGAATATCACAATTAACCTCTGCTGGGTGAAACTTCCAACTACGATATGCCACTGGATGCCACCTCTCATCCTCACAGAACTGGGAGAGGAGAGCTCCTAGTGCAAAGTCACTAGTATCAGCTTCCAGCCGAGTTGACTGTTCAGTGTCAAAATGCACTACAATATGTTTAGACATGAATGCTTCCTTCAAATGGCTGAAGGCCTGCTCACAAGCAGGTGTCCATTCCCATCGGACATGCTTCTTGGTCAAGTCTGTCAGAGGTTTCCCTATCTTGCTGCAACGCTCTATGAACCGATGATAGAAGTTGGGAAAGCCCATAAAGCTTTGAATGTTGACGACACATGTCACAGGTGCCCAATCCCTGATCGTTTGCACCTTCGCCCACAACATAGACATCTCCATATCAGAGATCTTGTATCCACAGAGTTCAACTTCCCATTGGTGGGAACTAGCCCTCTTCATGCTTACACACAGTCTGGCTTTCCGCAATTTCTCCATTACATATCTCACCAGGGCGACATGCTGTTCCATCATTTCAGAGTAGATCAGGATGTCATCCATGTACACAGTAACTGCTTCATCCAAGAGGTCCCAGAAGACCTCATTCATCATGCTCTGGAAAGTTGCTGGGGTGTTACATAACCCAAACAGCATGACCATGTATTCATACTCTCTATATCCACACTGGAAGGCCGTCTTCCATTCCTCACCTTCTGCTATCCTAGGAAGCTAGTAGCCATTCTTCAAGTCTAACTTAGCGAACACAATGGCCTTTCCTAACATATCTCGCAGTGCGTTCATCAGCAGTAGAGGATACTTATACTCAACTGTGATTTTATTCAGCCCTTCGTATTCTATTACCAGCCTTAATGTACCATCTGGTTTTGGCACGAAGAGGATAGGGACTGCTGCCCAGGGACTGGATCCCCATAGCTTTCCAATTCGTAGCATCTCAGTGAAATATTGCTGGAGAGGCTGATGTTTCTTTTCCAATAACGGATAGATAGGCCCAAAGGGAGGTTGAGTCCGAGATTGGAACACAATTGTATGGGCATACTTTGAGTGCTCTGGTAAAGCCTCAATGGATTCTTGACTGAAGATATCCCGATAATCCTTATACTCAGGGTGTAGCTTTACCGCAATATCGGCACCTTCCTACTCTGAGAATTGTACAATTCCCAACCAGTACACATTACTAGGGTCTTCAGCTATTAACTCCCCATCAGTCATGAACACTAACCGCTGCTGCTCTGCTAGGCAGTTAGCCTTGGAGAAATCTCAGCACCAGGTTAGTGATCCTGTCTTCCAATCTATGTCAGTGTTATAGTCCTTCAATGAAGACGTAGATAGATACCCATCCACCTTGGTGTCAGGCATATCCACAACTTCAAAGCCCATCTCATTATGGTGGTCACCTATCCTGATCTCCAATTACTTGGTATACTGCAGACCTGACCAAGGAAGGTGATTTCCACCTGCGTTGCTTATTGGCACATGTACTTTTCTCCCTACGCAATATGCCTGAGTCTGCTTAACCTATTGGCTACTAGGGACGGGCCCAGTCACTCTACTATCCAGTAGCACAGCAGCGAAAATATAGGCTTGCGCCCAGAGTGTCCTGTGTGTCTGGTGCACACAGCGCTCTGAACGCTAATCGCGATTCAGGACGTGATGTCAGGTCTCACTTGCATCAGGATGCAACAATGGTGACCAAGAATTCTCAGGGTGGAAACAGGCACAGCACTGCATCCTCCAGGTGCAACCAGGACATGACGTCCAATCCGCATACCGTCATGGCTCAATTCCACACTCTATCAAATCCTCCGAAATTACGTTCCTTAAGGGTCCCCCCTTTCGCACTTTGCGACTTAGGTCACAATTGACTTAAGGTTTATGTAGCAGTAGATAGGATAATTTATTAAAACACTAATATACATAATAGTAACCACTCCCTTAAACCCCTCCGCTGGTTGCAGCACCAGAAAGCTGTTATAAAGGCCGAACACTAGGAGTCTTATAAAAGACCCCTTCTTTAACAGGCTGTAGCTCCCTCAATATTGCCGACAAATAAACGTTCTTTACACCGTTGCAAAGATGGCGCCGAGTGGATCTAAGCTGCAAGGTATGGAGTACGGTGACGAAAGGACGCCCAAGGAATCTGGTGTTGAAGTCAGCGCATTTCAGAACCTTGCCCAAACCTTACCACAATCTCGCCAGGAAAGACCCCTTTCATAACAGGCTGTAGCTCCCTGAATACTGCTGGCGAGTAGACAGTCTTTACACCGGTGCAAACCAGGCATCGAGTAGATCCTTGCTGCAAAGTATGGAGTACGGCGGCCAAAGGATGCCCAAGGAATCTGGCATCGAAGTCAGCATACTTCAGAACCTAGCCAGGAAAGACCCCTTTCATAACAGGCTGTAGCTCACTCGATACTGCTGGTGATCAGACGTTCTTTATACCGTTGCAAGGCTGGCGTCGACTGGATCTATGCTGCAATGTATGGCCTATGGCAGCCAAAGGACGCCCAAGGAATCGGGTGTCGAACTCAGCATATTTCAGAACCTCGCCAGAAAAGACCCCTTTCATAACAGGCTGTAGCTCTCCCAAACACTGTCCCTGGTCAATGAAATCAATAGTATTAAATAGATCAGGGCGTACTACCTCATAGAATTCAATAGGAGGTGACTGTCATGGAGGTGCTATTGGCAGGCTCTATATTAGTGGTGTGGTTGTGTTATGGTGTAGTTGTATTGCCCATGTGCTAGTGGAAATGCATTTAAGTTGTAAAGTTGCCAGTAAAATCACAACCAAGTACTGGCCCGGCCCAGTACTGCAACCCCCACTGGACCACAGCTATCACTCGAATTCAGAGTAGAACTTAGGTTCATTTTCACTCCCCCATGGTTGAAGAGCTGAAAATAGAATTAGCCAGTGCAATAGCCTGAGATTAAAGGATCCTGGCTTACCTGAAGTTGGTCTAGTAATACCCTTGCCAAGAGACGCTAGATATAGTTGTCGAAAAGGGGCGAGAGGTACTGAGGCTAGATATAGTTCAGAATAGGGGGTGGGAGAATTACCTGGGTGTGGACCAGACATGGATCTGATGTAACGTCACGTCTGAATCTAGGTGAGTCTGGTATACAGGGAGAATTACCTGGATGTGAACCGGATGTGGATCTGATGTGACGTCATGTCACGATCTAAGCGAGTCTAGTAAGACCGCCCCAGACAACTAGGGCGCAAGAGGGTATGGCAACCAATCCCTGGGCGCACCGGGCGCAGAGGATGTAGAAGCAATGTAAGTCGTGTCCGGGTGCAATAGCGACGTGCCAGATGCAACCTTTTGTTTTGCTGATGCAGGAGTGCTTCCACGCTGACCTGTCCAGCTCCCATCTTCCAGTCTAGCCTCACTCGTAGGTGAATAGAGTTGGTATGATGAGCCAAGTTGTTACGTCTCTGCCTCCTTGCTTCTCTTAGAGACTCCGTCATCTTGGCTTAATAATTTGAGTCTCTTGCCTTTCAACACAAGAGTGGCCATAACAGGTCGGTAAGCATGAAGAGATTGGAATTCTTTTTATCACACTAGCTGGGGTGTTTACTATCACATCAGCATGATTTTGGGTACTGCACCCTCCTCAGGTAAACTTGGAAATAACCCTGGTTATTTCACCAAGTCCTACCTGCACGAATTCCACTTGTACTAAAGATAACAATTTTCCCAAGTTGGGTAGAGGTCCACTGTTGCACCAGTTCCAAGGGAAGCATGATTCCTTCCCCAATGTCATGCGCCTCTTCTAGCAAGACCTCACCCAACCTCACTGGCAACCAAAATAATGTCCTAAGACTTGCCCATCTAGTGCAGGAAATCTGCAAAGAAATGAGTATAACCAGAACAAAGGGAATAACCAAACCCCAACAAAGGAAAGATAGCCCAGTCTACCGCACATGGCCTGTAACATCTATCTACCCACACCCTCTGGGTGCAGTCAGTACGATGCTCGTTCATGTAGGAGAGGGGTAATTACCCTCCCAGACCCTCTTCCCAGGTTCCTTCCCATGCATCTCTTATGGGTCTATGGATATGGGTTCATAAGGTTATATCTGAAGCAGTATAGGTTCTTACGTATTCTGAGCTGTCGGTATCAACCTCCATGATCAGAGGTAATACCTGTCAGACATCCAGTATCTTCAACGAGGAAGCCAGAGGCAGTGCTTCAATGTGCTTTAGTCACTTGTCTGTACCTGAAGGCCCACGTAGTGGGGCTGACCGTTTCAACTAGAGTTTCTTACGGGGCCTCTGGGGCCACGAAAAACAAGGGCCCCCGTCAAATTAGGGTGACAAGAAATGGGGCCCCGTCCAGGGAAAGAACAGGGTCAGGCCCTGGACAGGGGCGGGGCGAGAAGGACGTACAAAATATGCCCCCCCAGCCTCGTATAATGGCCGGGCTACCATGGGTAAAACCCGCCCCGCCCCGCCCCATAACAAACATCTGTTTCAACCTGCGAGCCTGTTTGGATGAACTAATGACTGGGGATGCCGTGGTGCACTTCCTCCAGAAGTAACCAGTTTGTCTACACTTTGTGCACTTGTCGTGCTTTCTCCGACACTCGGTCAAAGTTGACAGGATTTTCTTATGCGCTATGGCGTACTCAGAAGTCGCCAGCTTTGCTGGCTTCCCTGTATTGAAATTAGTAGATTTGGTAGGCCTCTGGTTCTTTCTGCCCCAACCTTTTTCCTTCTTTTTAAACCTTCCAGAAGTCAATAGCCTATCGTCCTTCTTGTTGGTTACCTCAGAACATTGGGGAGAATGGACAACGCGGTTACTAAACTGGTTGTTGTCTTCCTGCGTATGTCCGCCTTGCTCAAGGAGATCAAGGTAGTCATTCAAGAGAGTTGGATGGGGCTCCTTGAGTGCCCATACATTCCAAACCTCGCGGATAATACCCGACCATATCTTATCCTGTACCTGTACTGGGTCTGTCTAGCTAAGCTTATACATGTAGGCAATTGTCTTGTCCAGGTACTTGTCTACGCGATATGGGTTCACCACCAGGTCTCGCCACTTGACAACGGATCAGTCTCGTTCCCCTTCCTCATCGCCGAAATATTGTTCACGCCATTCCCAGAATCCTTTCCACACTCTCAATCTATTCCTATAGTTAACAGGTACTCCAGTACGCTTGCATGCCTCCTTATTGATCTGGGAGTGCAGTCCTAAATACCATGTATAGGTGGAGTCTTCCAAAAGGGGTATTACCAGGTTTGCCTTATCCATATCAGTCAACCTGCACCTAGCAAAGTACTCAAACTTAACATCCTTCAGTGTCAGGTAGCTGGCGAGTTCTGTGACCTTTTCCTTAAACGCCAGCATGTCACTCAGCTTGTCCAGCTTCTTGTGCTGCTGTCTGGAGCATGGCTGTAAGGTCGATCTGCTGTGTAACTCCCGTGATAGCTTCTTAGCACAGCGGTCCCACCGCTCTTTCTTCTTGTCGCTCCACTGATCCTTGAAAGTGCTGAGAACGTGGGTCAAAGCAGGGAGAGAATCAGTATCATCATCATCCAAACTGTCATAGTCAGAGTCCCCTGGATCTCGTCCCACTCCCGCTCTACCACCGTTGGGTGGCATATTTACATCCCCACTATCTCTGGCATTTCCACCTTGGGTTTCCCCTGGTCTATCATACCTATCACACCATTCCTCCTGGCTATCCTGATTTCCATCCTGGGAGGGGTTAGCCCCTGATCGTACTGATGCCAGTAGTGGAAAGGGGCATCGCCCACTTCCTGGAGTCGCGTTAGGAGCCACCTGTATTATCTTTAGAAATGTCTGAAGCTCTGGCCAACTCAAGGGTTGCCTTGGTGGGCCAGCATGCCTCCATGACCCACAATACCTACCTGTTGGTCACCCACCTCCTTCCTTCTGCCTTCCTCTATGCTTCACCAGGGTCTGTCGTCCCTTTGTACACCGATAGGAGTGGTAATAAATCCACTCCATGCGGGTCTCTTCTGATTTCAAGCCCCGCAGACAGAAGTTGTCTTGGCTGTCTGACTCTCAGGTTGTGATCGTTGGGAGCACCGATGGAAAAGTTTGCTTTTAGGGGGTAGAGGCAATTACTGGTGCCCAAGGAACACAGCCGCCAGGTGTCCCGGGTCCAGGGATCAGAGTTCCCCGCAATGGAACCTCAGGTAGACGCTTTTGCTGATACTGTACCTGTTAAAAAAAGCCTGGTGACGCCACTTGCAGGGCCCAGAACCCAGGGGTAACCGATAGTGCTGGTGGAAAGGTTGCGGTTGGAGAGGAGTCGGGGTCGGGCAATGGGACTGGCGGAGGTGTGGGTCTTGGGGCAGCGAGGGGAGGTTGGAGGGTGGCAACTGAAGGTGTTGCGGGAGAAATCATAGGAGCAGGGGTCGGACGAGGGGTGGAGTCAGGCATAACTGGGGCTATAATGCCCTTCCGCTTCAACGTCCTTTTCTTTACATGACATCTATGACTTGGTCCAATCGTCAGACTACCCTAATAAGTGCGGGCGATTCAGGAGGGGATGGACAGAGAGTTCGTTGATCCTCTGGTAATGAAGGCGGTATAGCTGTATCCTTCACTGTTGAGGCTTTCCCACATTCTTATACCCATTGGGCTTAGGTATGCTCTCCATTGTTCATCGAAGGCTCTCATGGCCAATTTCATCTCCAAGTTCTTGGGTTTGGTATGGACAAGTAGAGGTTGGGGGCAGACTCTATTACCAGGATATCATTCTCAGCATCAATGCTATACCCTCCTTCAAAGGCCTTTTCCAAGGCTGCCATCCAAGCTTTTAATGCCTGCTAATCCTTTATCATCTGTAGGTATACCTCGTGCTGCACTTTTCAACTATTCCACCACTGCCATAGTGATCTGTTTTCGGAATGCCTGCTGCCACTGGTTGTGCCAGTTCTTTAGTTCCGACTTCACTTGGTTGATTGACCAAGTGCCCTCGTAGGCGATATAAGGTTCAACGAACTAGCGTGAGAACTAGTGGAAGGTGACACGATACAGCGGGAGAGGGCTCACATTGTGGACAATGGTAGAGTCTTGGAAAAATGAGAGTGCCGCAGCACTAGGGTCTATAATCATAAGATCAAGATATTCAAGCAGTAACTGAATAATTGTTGCCTGTAAAAGCACCTGGTATCTGTCCCATTCAATGCGGTGAACATCTGTGAAAAGCAATGCCCAAAATGGGTTGGTAGGATACTCGTGAAGATCAAGGTCGGAACCTGAGTTGGATGCCATTCTGGTTTGAGGTTCACTACTAGCCAATACGCTTTCCACCCTGGACTACTTGTTCCAGACAAGGTTACGAGTATTCACCCGAGGTTAGTGCCAAAAGTCGATAAACAATTAATCAGGAGAGGAGTTAAGCCAGGAGGTCGCTTAACGATATCCTGTAATGGGGTCACTCCTGGGAAGATGGATCCCAAGGTTGTGACCCCCATGAACAACTTCAAAGGTATTGCCAAAAGTTGCCATAAATGTAACAGTAAAGTAAATGGTAAAACTTAATATCCTTAAGCCTGGCACTTCACTCAAGTAAGGTCTCGTGAGGATTCATTGTTGGAGTAGGAGAGTTCTCGCATAGACGTTCACGTAGTTTTATCTTATGCCAGAACCTCCAACCTCAGTTTACTCCAACTATTCGAGCACATCCTTCTCCACTAACACTGGTCTGACACATCTCCTCATACACCCTTCAGGCACGTATATGTCGACACACTCTAGTCGGCATTCACCTTATCTGGTCATCATTGCTGGAGCGCATTTCCATTTTGCCCACCGCAGTGAAAACCTCTTGGCATCAGTGCCTTGCCAATGGCTAACAGTCAAGACACCTGATGAACTGGACTATCCATGACACTCTTCCCATATGCATTGATCCCTACAGGACCCTGGCTACTGCTGTAAGTGGTTTATCTATCTACTATTTATGATTCTCAGGCTTCCAGTGTCTTCTGCAGGATATGGTGGTCTGGAAATGATCTAATGGGCACTACCTATGACCGCCACTGCGGATCCACCTTACCTGTGGTAGGAATCATGCCTTCAATGTCTCTACACTTTGCTTAGAGAGCCTATGGCATAGGGGACATGTTCGGCCTTGGTAGGTATAAAACTCTGCCAGGCCCCACGGCACCATCGGGGACTACCTTCCGGACCCCTACTGTTAACTCCCCTTAGCACCGTCAGTTTTGCTCCATTTCACTCTGACCAACCTGAAGGAGGTACTCCACCATCCACCCTATGCCCCCTTATATATCCTGCGAACAGCTTACGGTTGACCGGACAGCCGCGATGTATACGATCTTGCAAGCAGGTGTCCAAATATTCATATTTACCAAACTGCACACGACCATACAACCCTTTGCCTATGATGTCCAGGCCTCAAGGCGGGGCCAGAGGGGCATGATAGGAATAATGTCTCCAATTCACAGGTTCTTTGTAGCTGCCTAGCTTGCCCAACAGGACTTCCCAAAACCCCCGATTCCGGTATTATGCCTGGCTGCCTGTAACAAACATTGCAGTCATTTTTCTGGAACTCCCTGAGGGACTTCATATTAAAAGGTAGGGTAACTCAGGACTTCAGGCAGGGTAACCTAAGCCTCATGGCAGGGTACCCTGATCCTCAGGGTAGGGTAACCTGGTCCAGTAGACCGGATGATGTTACCCAGTTACCCTGTCGATCCTGTTGCCTCAGATAGCCACTTGTAACCCTTCCCTAGTTACCTGGCTTAGCAGAGTAACTGCCCCTTCAAAGGTCCCTAAGTACATGGACACTGCTCCTGGATGCAGCGAAGTACAGTCGTGTCCGTTAAATAATTACACCCCCGGGCAACAACCATGACAACCACAATCAACCAATTCAACCACAAAAAAAAAAAAGATACAAATTCAATTAAGAAATAGATGAAAGTAAATATCATAAGCTCCAAAGAAATCCTGCTACCATTTTGTGTGACCCCCATCTGCATCCAAAACAGCCTGAATTCTCTCAGGCATCCTCTCTATCCAAGCATCCAATGTCCCTTGGGGAATTAAATCCCACTCCTCCTTTGCTGCCTGAAATAATTCAGCAGCACTATGAGGCCTTCTCTCCAGTCTGGAGAATCGCTTGGTAAGGGCTCTTTTGAGTAGAGCCCAGGTGTTCTCAATAGGATTGAGATCTGGTGAGTTGGGTGGCCAAGGAAGTTTTTTGTAACCACAGTCTGCCTCCAATTTTCGATTTTCCTCACCACCATGCCAGGAGGCATTGTCTGCAGCTAGGTAGATGTTGTCAGAAGGTCTATCCAGACCTTCTATAAAAGGGATGAGGTATGGCTGGTGGATTTCAGTTGCATATTGGTGGGAATTGAGGCCAAGTCTGTCTCTTTTGCTGGTCCTTTCCTCCTCCCCCCTCTTTCTCACAAGAATTAACTCAGTCCTGCCACCCTTCATGATTGCAGCATACACCCCAATACTAGTCCTCCCAGACTTAAAGCTAGGCTTTAAGTTTTTTTCTTCCAACTCTTCACCAGCTCTTACTCTGACCCTCCTCCCTGCGGGATTTGGATTATAAATAATAGTGGCTTCAGCAACAAAGACACCCCAATTCCATGCCCCTTTCCAGTTCTTCCTTCTCCTAGCAAACTCCTTTCTCTTCTCCTTTTGTCCTTTCCTCCAAAAAGGCTTTTTCCTAGGTATCAGAAGCCTGAAACCAGCTTCAGATATGATCTTATCTATAGTGGTTCTGCCAAGGCCAATATTCGCTTTTTGGGTAATGTCGCGTAATGCTAAATGAGGCTCAGCATCAATAATTGCCTCTACCGCTCTTCTTTTGGTGTCCGTAATCTTGGTGGGTCGGCCTTTCTTGGAAGCATAATGGGTGTTTCCCCCTCTTGAATTGGCTCTTTGGACAACCTTGGCAACAGTCTCCTTGCAGACCCCAATAGCCTTAGCTATTTTATTATAACCCATATTGGTATGCTTATGCAGGGCATAGATTTGCTGATTCCTGTCTTCTTTTTCTCTTCGGGTATGTGGTGGTGCCATGGTGGGTGATGAGGTGGGGGAGAGGTGTCGTTGCACCGTTGCCGGGCAGGGGTGTAATTATTTAACGGACACGACTGTACCTAAGTGACTTGCCAGCCATTTCTGTTCATCTCGGAGCCTGGGCCATCGGGTCTCCGTAGGTCAAGTACTTACTTGCCTGCTACTTTCTACCAGTTCGTCCCCTAGCTACCTCCATGGGTGTAGGTTCTGGCTACCATAGCCCATGTATACTGGGTCGTTACAGTCCCATTTAAGGATTCCAGTCCGTTTCCCTCTGCATTAGAGTTGACTCAAGGCCTTTGCTGAGATGAAATACATTCTCACGGGTTTTCTTCTGTCGTTTCAGTGTGGGCATCATCTGCCAGGATTCCTCGTCCAGTGCTGCCAAATCCTTCCCCACGTCTTTTCTTCTGGTTCAGGTCTGGCACTTCTTGCAGCTCTGTGGTATCAACATTCTCACTAAGCATTCACCCTATTTGATCCTCCTTTTGAATTGTATAGTCCTACTCCTTCAGGTTTATTACCAGAACCTGCACCCTGCCCCTATAGTCTGCATTGATCACTCCAGCACTGGTGGTAATCCCAGGTCAGGGGGCCAGACCACTTCGTAGAGAGATTCTTGCATAGGTGCCATCATGTAGTCCTATTGCAATACCTGTTGGGATCATCGTCTATCCTCTGGGGGAGGCTATCATGTCTTTCCTCCTGTACATGTTGTGACCTGTAGCCTTCATGGACCTTTGTGTTGGTTTCTTGGCATGGGAGTTTAGCACTTGTACTCTTTTGCCTTCCTTGTGGTGGATCGTTTCTTCGTATTTGGTGTTCATGTGAAGGATCCGTGTCCTCAGGTTCTTACAAATTGGTTGTTCTTCCAGGATTGTTTCGATTGTTGGGGAAGTTTCCAGGCACAACTGTGTGGATAATTCGGTGGTGAAGTTCAATTTGCCTCTACGTACATTTCAGCAATATCTCCATGAGCTCTCTCCAGGATTCCCCCTCCAGAGGACTGCCCATCACATCCGGAGACTGACCTCCTCCAACCACCACTTCTCCCCGGCACCTCCCCCG
>PYWC01000006.1:736340-756669 GCA_003182015.1 Tuber magnatum
AACCACTATACTCACCCGACAAACGCCAAGACACCAACCGACACCTTGCTTCTTGTGGTCAGCCATATATCCTGCCTCCCTCTCCATCCCCCTCCTCATCCACAACCCGCCCGCCCATCCCCATTTTCGCTCCTCAGACACGATAAACACAACTACCACAACCGACGCCCCCGGGAGGTATTTGCTATCCCTCAAAAGCCATTGGATTCGGCCAGCATTGGTTACTACCTCGCTCATGTACTAGCTATGCCGTCAATAGGGGCTTGTCAAGACATAGATCAACACATGGCACAGTGTCATGATACAGGCATGGTTTGGGTTGTGACCTGGTGGGGAGCTATAACTATCGGCTTCCTAATCGGGACCATGTACGCCAGAGCCACATCACAGGTTTTGTGTGCCCGTGCCATGAAGAATAATCCCCTAGCTTCGCGGGGAGCGGGGGGGCCTGGGCCAAAATCGGAAAACATTCTCAGATGATACACCCATCACATCACAGGGCACCGATGCCCATACCGACATCCATGCCTGCCCCGATGCTCCTGGTATGGTCCCCCCATTGCCATAGTGCGTCTCGTAGTCCTCCCAATAGCCGAGTGCGTCCTCATCCTCGTCATTCGGATTGGGACATGGTGGTGGGTATAGGTGGCGGTGGTGGTAGGAGGGGGGTGTACGGAAAGGTAGTCTGTGGTTTTCTAATGACATACATCCCAAACCTTTGGGCGTATATCCGTATGTACCACTATAAGGATTCAAGTTAGGTGACATGTAGGCTTTTCGAATGATTTATTCAAATGGATTGATTGATTACTTGTATATACATATATTCCCGAGCTTGCTGATTGGATTGCAGGCACTCTACTCCGGTAGTATGTTCATTCATGGCGGTGCCAAATATATGTAGATATGATCATTGCATAGGGGCCCGCTTACCTCATATTTCCACCACACCAGTTCGTCCTCCCCGAACCTCTTTCACCCTTTGGTCATTCAATAAGCACTCCACGTTCTGTGATCTACACCGTGCATCCAACATCTGGATTGTTGGTCTGGTAGAGGTAGAAGACTGGTATCAACAGTGGTGATAGTTTACCTATGCAACTACACCCCCCATGCCTGCTGCTTGATCGGGCCTCCTCATGCCGCCATGCGAGGACGATGGTGTTGGTATAGCCCCCCGACATCTGCCACTTCCGGCGCTGCCTAAGGCTTCGGGCGGACCACCTTCTTTATTAATAGGTGCCATTTTTAGGGGGTCACAACAGCTCCGCAGGCATGCCCTCCATCGCGAACCCAACCTCCACACCCCGGTCTATATCTTCGCCCTATGGGGGCTACTGTTCCCCCCCTTCCTTCCGGGGCAAGCCACCGAAGCGCATTGAAAGAATAGAGAAAGGGCTTCAGAGGGGGAGGGCTACTCAGGGTGGTTGTTGAATTTCGTTGTATTGTATTTCTTATACTTTGTTCTTTCACAGGAGCCTACATCTTTAATAGTAGGCTATACGGCGCATTCTGGCCCACCAACTGAGCGACATGAAAACACTACCTTTACCCGATGTATTCATGCCACAACAGGCCTTCGACAATGGTTAGGTGCTTGTTGTGATACCGGTTGACGCACGGTGATCATCTGTTTTTCTCACCGCAAGACATGTTTTGTGCGAACAGGCGACTGAATACGGAATGGTGTAATGGGCCTATGTGGGTGTGCGGAGTCGGGTCAGACCTGATAAAGCTCCGGGAGGGCACAGTGGTATGGGGTACTGAGTCCCCTAGCTGCGATAGGGGTCATTTGGTAACCAGACAGAGGCAAAACACACCAAAATTGGGTGTTTTCAAGCTATTATATCTCTACAGATATTGAGAAACCAAGGTTGGGAAAAACATTAAGGAGATTTAGGATAGCCAATGTGTAATATATATTTATTTCAGATTTTTCTTTAGGGTTCCTACAGAGCTGTGGGGACAGGGACTGAGTAAGGTCTGTTGCAATGTATCTTTCTCATATCATACAAGATCCAGTGTCTTGGCAGGCACCTTAGGGGAGGGAATACTCCCCACCTCACTGCTCTCGGTGAATGAAAGGAGAAAATCCCACACTTTCTGATGTGCTTGCTATTATGGCGGGGTATTTTTTGAAATTTTTCTACGCTGTCCCAATCAATGGTGATTGGGTAGTGGTAGCTCGACAACCCGCAATTTTGGTATGTTTTGGTCGCTGTCTGGTTACCAAACGATCCCTATTGGCTGTTAGCTCCTAGTGAGCCCCTATGATGCTACAGGCTTTTTGGAGGGCTAATTTGATCACTTATTTCCTGGGCCAAGAGAACACTCAAATGCTGGTATAACACCTACCACCTGTCTGCATAGAAAGTCAATATTGATTCAAGCCCCACCTGCGCAGAAAATGGGAGTATACGAAGAGCTGACCCAGACTGACCATCCCAGAATTCTATAGGCCTATTACAGGATGGAAGACTCCTTTTCAAAGAACGGCGGGGCTATGGCAACAAGGCACGATCACATAATAGGACTTAGGTAAGAAAAGAAGATCTCCGTTTCGCGCCTCTAGCTCATGAACGGAAAAGACAGGAGATATATAAAGGTAAAAACGAGCATCCTTCTAATGATCACCACACATATCCATTCTGATCCATTCTCATGCATGTCTCCCGCTCCCTCCCTTTCAGACTCCCGTGCTAACGAAGGAAAAGAAATGCGTCCAAAGAATTATCTCGCCTTCCGAGCATCCGCGCATCGCGCCCCTCCACAAAGAAATCTCCTACTTTTCTAACCAACGCGCATCCCGTTCCTCCACAAAGAACCCTCCCGCCTACCATCACCAACCCTCCATGCCCATGACCTTTATGCAGCGACGAACAACGGGCGATGACTTCCGTGTAACAGCTCCAAGCGAACGGGTGATGACATACGAACGAGCTATAGTATATGAATAGGTGACAAAGGACAGATATCCACGATGGATATCAGCGACAGAGAGCGATGATGGATACGGACGATAAAGAGCGACGATAGCGGTAGCGGGAACGGCAGCGATACGAACAGGCAACAGCTCAAGAGCGGGCGATAGTGGATGATTGGGTAAGGATGTACAAACAGGTGACGGTGACGAAAGACGACAAAGAGCGATGATAGCCAGCATGACAGGCAGCTTCTTACAATTTCCAACAACTCCTTCTCAGAAGCAGGGCCCCACGGGAAAATGAGGTAGCAATTGACACAATCATATAGTATAGGCTTGGGTAAGCCTCACCTGATCCGCCTGCCTGACCTGTAACCCCTCCTTCGTCCTCTAGTATGCGCGATCCCTAGATTGGCAGTACCGGTAGTGGAGACCCGTAGCTAGAAAGCTTGGAGTTGCCCCCGAGAGACTGCGGGGGTCGAGGGGGGGTGGGAGAAAGGCAGTACTTAGGATGTGCGCAAAGGCCGAGTCCCAAGCCAATACTGCCCGAAAGCTGGGGGGGTACATTTTGTATGGGTGCTCAAGTTTCGTATTTCTGAGGGCCGAGGGTAAACCGGGTGGGATCGGTCGCCGAAAGGTGTGATGGGAGAGTTCTATAAACTTCCTAGCGCCATTCAAGAGGTGCAGAATCTGCATGTCTTATCAGTCCATGGGACAAGAGGGTGTTGAAGCTGGCATTCCTCGGATTGGATGTCCTCCCGTCCTAGGCTTCCCCACTACCGTCAGGTTCGGCGCACCCCTGATACTGCGTCCATTTGCCCATTCAGCCACTCGCACATATACCCGCTGAATGTTCCGGTCATGCTCAATGCGCCCCAATATAGTAAGATTCAATGGGCAGAACACTATATGGCATCACACTGGTATCCGAGCATTTAGCCACCTAGGAATCGCGCATTTGAAGGCTGACAACCCAGCGTAATTGCACACCTCGAGACCTAGACAACATGTTATCTGTGCACCGCAGTCGAGGGGCCATAATGCCAAAGCGCTCTTTCTTTCTTCAAAAGGACTGCCGTTAGCACCAATGGTTGCCTGGATCTGAGCAGTATGCAATACCAGTTCTTTCAGAACTCTCCGACATTCCAAGCACCCCGTGATGAGGAAACATTTGAGGGTACAATCATCATTGCATACCACCCAGGTCCAGGAAAGGCCAACGCAGGCTGGTACTCGAGTACAGTATACTGTCTTGTTCCATATGTAGATAGCGCCTAGAATTTATATGTTACACTAGTAGTAGGTGTTGTGTGAGCCACTAGTGTAATATACAAATCCTTGGAGCTGTACCTCCTTCTGTTGCTCGGCTACAGTATCTTCGTACGAGTACAGGACTCTAGCCTCCGCACCAGGGCGAACAGATCCCTAACGAAGCCGAGTAGTGAAAAAAGGGATATGGAGATTGTGTGAGTTGATCTCCCTCTTCCATTTCGTTGACTACTGGGTTTTGTTTCAAAATGGAGACCCTACAGAGAGATACCCAATTTATGAATACGGTACTCGAATCTATCTAGCATAGTCTCGGCTTGCCAATGCGACACGGTACAAGTGCGGCCGATAGATATATTCATCACGTGCTTATCAAACCCACGGGACTACAAGTAATATAGTCTATCGGCTATAATAGCGGTTACGATTTTTTCTTGTTAACCGGTGCTCTCCGGTCCAGATTTAACAGTGGGGATCAATAGAGGACATTTTCTGGACAGGAGATTCTTGGCTCATGGGTGCATTAGAGTCTAAGGTCTCGCACAGTTTCTAGTCCATATGGTACATAGGGAGGCTCACTGGGAATTTTATTACTTCAATTTACAGTAGTACAGAACTAAATGGTTCTGGAAAGGCTAATGGTACTGGAAAGCAGGCGATCGAACATACACATAAGGCTGTTACCAGCTTCAAGATATGGGTTTTCTGCAACAAGAAACAAGTCTAAATTCCAACCATAAGAGCAAAGGGGAGACGAAAAAGAAAGCCGGCCAGCACCCCCTACCCCCAATCATCTATCGACACATATTATCCTGGGATCTCTCAAACAACGATCGGCCCAAACCCATTCCACCACTCTACCCCTCTTGGTACCATTTCATCAATCATCGCCCTGCAAGCGTAAATCCTCAATCTTGTTAACTACAAGTTCTTGCACTAGCGTGCCAAGGTTGGAACGAACAGATTCCATCTGAGCATCGCTTAATTGGCGCTTTCCCCCACTCAATGACGCATCGGTGCTATCCGAGCCCGATCTGTAAAGCTTCTGCTGCTTTAAATATTTGATGTATTCGCGAGAAATCTTTGCCGCCATAGCATCCTCCAAGGACTTCTCCAGCGCAATCTCTCCCGAAGACTCTCCAACCATAACCTCCCTCAAGGACGCTTCTGCCGTGGGCATCCCCCACGGCCAGTACCATTTTCCGTGAGAGCCTCTTGTATAAAACTTACGTTGGCCTGCTTCGTTGAAAGCTTCCAACCAGATACGGCAGGCGCTGCAACTAAGCTTAGAGACTCCAACATAACTAAAAGCAGGAACCTTGTCCCATGAATCATGATGTCTGGTTGTGAGGTACTGAATAAGCGAACATTCGCAGTGGGCGGGACACACACGAATGTTCTCCTTATGATGTTCCGCAAGCTCGCCCGCATAGCCCTCCTGCCAGGGCAGAATCTTATCGGTTACTACCTCTAAAACGGGCTTCCACTGCTCTTGCGATCCGGGTAATTCCACGGTACGAGTCTGACCAGGCACGGTAGAAATAGACATGCGGGACCGCAAGGCGGGCCGGAGACGGGGAGAATTTGCAAATGCAATTAGGCACTCAATATGGCGAGTGAGGGAAGTAAGTTTCTCAAGAGCACGTCGAAGCTGGAAGGCTCCCTCGGAACGATCATCTAGTACACAAACGCAGTTAGGTCGAAGGTTCGAAACTAAAACATACTTGCCAAATGCAAAAGTATCCGGATAAGTTGCACACCAAGGTGCCAAGCCCGCACAGAAATTTATATACTCGTGCCTCCGCGCCAAGAATTGGCACCTCTTTTGGAATAGTCCCCTCGGAGCCGTAAAAGGCTTAGTGTTTGAGCCATTTCGAAAACTGTATTACTGGTGACAGAAAATACAGTGCCAGATAATGAATGGGAGTGGCCACTGGTACGGCAGCCGCAGAGTACAATCCCTCATGCCACAAGAGCAGCTTCAACACTATACTCTCTGTGGCCCCTTGGAGGCTATTCCAAAAGAGGTGCCAACTCTTGGCGCGGAGACACGAGTACAAGTCCTCGGCATGTACTATAGAACCTGAACAAAGGAGTAAAGGTTTGTATGGAAGATCTTCCATGCACATGTGAGCGCCGACACTAAATCCAGATCCAAATATTCAGGTTCTGCATGCCGGGAGTCTGTATGACCTAGGTCTAGGGGTCGGTGGGTTGTCCGGATACTTTTGCATATGACTCATAGTGGTGGTCAGAAGGGGCATACGGTACCATTTAACTCCCGGGCCAAAGTCTCGCAGCCGAAATTCTTCCTATCTGCAAGCACGAGCCCTGCTTTCTCGCTGGCCCACATGCTGTTGTCATGTACCGTTTGCCACTCATCGTCTGTGAGCCCCCGCCTGAGATCACGACGATACTTCCGAGCTAAGCGAATTACGGAAAACAACCCAGCCGTAACGTCCAACAGGTCTGACTCAACGCCTTGCACAGCCCCCTCACGGCGTTCCCATAACTTCTGCACAAAATCAACAAGGCCATTCCACCACTTCCTTACCCGCTTCATCTGCTTTTCCAAGGTGAACCCGAATATCTCACGAAATATTTGTACCCTCAACGGAAGGGCCACACCGTCAGGTATTTCTGGTGACCCAGTCTCGTTCCTGTCCGATCCCCCTTTCGCCGCGAACTCATTCGACAGGGCTTGCAGCTTCTCCCATACTCTATTGAGATAGTAAATCAAGCGGGGGTCAACATCTCCGTTCTCGGCAATCGTTAGCCGGATTTTGTGTGCTTTGGAGGTAAATTGCAAAGCTACTGCCACAACCTGGGAATCGGCCTTGAAAACTAATATATTGGCAATTGAATCCAGGACGGCACGGGTGCGAACGCTTGTCTGGTGTTTTATTGTAATGCCGTATTCGAGGCTGAGAGATGTAGGGTCCAAGAAGCGAGAAGAGCCATCTTGCTTTTTCCAAAAGACGTAGCTCATCAGAGCCACCAGGTGGTGCGGGTCGAGTTGGTTGGCCATGGCTCCGAATCTACCAGCCAAGGTGCGAACAGGATGTGGTGGGTGATTACTCGGACTAGTTATCGAAAGCATTAGCACGGCAATAAAGTAAGCGAGCCATTTAATCATACCGTCAATAATGGTAATCTAGCGCACCGTGAGAGCCCTCGAGATCCACTATCTCCGGCACCCCTGTAGCGCTCCTGAGAAGAATTGCCGTTTTCACGACGCGGTATAGGGCAGGCCAACTAGGTTGAGCCGCGTTGGCTGGTGTTTTCAGTTCTGTTGAATGTCGAACGAGACCTTATCGTGAGCAAACCAGCTGATTTCCGCTGATAATCTGAAAGCAGATTTCAAGAATTTTTCCACCGTGGCAGGAGTGAAAAGATTGACGAGAAGGGAAAAGACAAAGAGAAAAAGCTGGCAAACACAGTGATGACGATGGATAGGGGCGTTGTAGGGGCGGGGAGGAGAGATGAAGTTGTAGATGGATAGAGGCGCAGTTCAACACCGTGCACTGAACAGAGAAGAGAAGGATAGAGAGAAGAGGAAGAATGAGGGAGGGGGTCGAGGGGGTCGAGGGGGTCGAGGGGGTCGAGGGGGTCGAGAAGTCGAGGGGTCGAGGGGTCGAGGGGGGTGACTATGTTCGAGAGAGAAGGAAGGAAAGGCGTTTGCATGAGTGGCAAACAAAGAGAATGAGAAAGAGCTGTGCCAAGACATATGTCATATTAGTAATCACATGATACCAATCTCTCCCCACGCAGCACGTGACCTTTCTTAAGGGTTGCCGTACCGTACGGTACAGCCGTGTCAAAAAAGTTCTCGTAACACCTCAGGTATATGTGGCGGTGTCTTGGCAGCAACAATGTATCCTATGTTGTAATCGGGGTCAGCAATGATGTAAGCGTCAGAAACCAGAATGGCTCCTCCACATCACACCAGAAGAGCTGCGAGTGAGCGACAGGAGAAGAACCGGGATATTGCCTTATTATCCGATCTTGGTTTGGGTTACCGGCAGATAGCGAAGATAAAAAAGACTCCGATTTCGACGGTTCAAGGTGTGGTTCAGCGATACCATGAGCGGGGCCATACTGATGATGCTCCACGACATGGACGTCCGACCAAGATTACCACGGAAGTGCAGCAACGAGTTGAAGATATTGTGGAGGTAAATCCACAGGCGTCCCTACGTCAAATTACAGATATGCTGCAAGATCTTGAGATTAGTTATGGGACTGTGGATAAGGTCCTCACGCAATTGGGATTTAAGCTTCGTATCCCCCGGAAAAAGCCCTTCCTCGATGGTATTGTCCGGGGACAAAATTAACTAGCCGTCAACGGCCGGAAAATCTTCGGTGATGACAACCACACTCCCCCACCAACCCACTATCATGAAAACCCAAAAGAAAATTAAAAAATGTAAATACATAGTAGAAATTAATATTTAGTATACCATCCATCAGCCTTAATAATTGCTTCCACCCTATCCACCATTGATCCTGCCAAAGTATCAAAAACTTTTGGGTCCAGAAGTTCCCAACAATGAGTGATAGCCTCCTCTATAATATTTTTGACCTCATTGACAGAACCCTTCAGGAGAAACAGCTCAGGATAGTGCTTATGAAGCTTGTCTTTCACCAGAGACAAAACATTTTCAATTGGATTGAGGTCTGGTGAATAGGGAGGAATTTCCATTAGAGAAATTTCATTCCTCCTGAGCCATCTCCTGAAAGGCAAGTGAGTCTTAGCATTGTCAATGATTAAAAATACCTCTTCCTCTCCAACATGCTCCTTGATATCCTCCCATATCCCTGGAAAGTCATATTGATCATAAACATCAATAATTGACTTTCCAGTTACTCCACCCCCAGCAGAGGTAGCATCAGGAAAAACAGGTAAAAAAAGACCATGAGTTTGACTATAAAAACAACCAGTCATCATCTGGCTAATCTTTCTCTCTCCTTTCCTAGCAGTAGGTTCAACACAATCCTTATTCCACTTTTCTTTTGGATATCTAAATACCCATTTTCTTCTCTTTCCTCCCCCCCTCTCCACAGCTACCTCATCCCCCCACATTGCCTTCCTTCTCCACATCTGCCTTGTCCAATTTCTATGGGCTAATGCCCATTCCAATCTCTTTTGAGCTAGATCCTCATCCAAATGAACCCTCTCTTGTGCCATCCACTTTTTAAGATGCTTTTGTGCAAGTCTTCTCTTTACTGTCTTAGCAGAGACATTGGGAGCTACTCTCTCAGCAATCTCAGAGTAGCTGGTATGGTGATTTTTGAGAGCTTCCTCTACCATAGCTTCATCCTGCAACTTGGTAGTTTTAGGATGTCTTCCTCTACCTTCATTCTCCTTGCCCTCTTGATCTCTCTTTGCAAATGTGCTTTTGACAGTACTGAGAGGAATGTCAAGGTAGTGGGAAATTTGGTGATTTGTCATTTGAGGCTCGCGCAACCCGAGAATTCATCCCCTTGTAAACTCAGAAAGGTGCTTGGAGGGAATTGGCTGTTTGGCATGACTGCGAAGAATAGGAGACATAGTTTATTGAAAAAAAGAATTAAGTAAATTGGTTTGGTTTTGGTTGTTGTGGAGGAATTTCTTTAGGAAGTGTTGAGGGAGCGGGGTGATGAGGAGGGGAGCGTTGCCATTGCCGTTGCGAGCTAGTTAATTTTGTCCCCGGACAATATCCAAAAGGTGAGATGAAAATTCTGGTATCGCAAAAAGCTGAAGTGGCCTTGTCAACGGTGGCAAAAGATGGTTTGGCTTGACGAAGCTGGGGTTGAGTATACCTCCTATCGGCCAGGTCGAAAGATTCGTATTCGCGAGGGGGAAGAACTGCTGGAAAAAAATCTTGCTCCAAGTTTCCAGTCTGGAAGATTTACCGTACACTGTTGGGGAGCTATAGCATATGGGCAACGAACACCACTCATCCGTATTCGCAAGCGGGAACCTTCCGAACGAGTCAACAAGAGAGATAGGTTAGGGCTAAACGCTTCTCAGTATGCAACTGAGATATACGAACCGTTTCTCATACCATTTCTATTCTTCCTTGAACCACCTCTATGTCATCTACAAGTGGTAGAAGACAACGCCAAGTACCATAAGACTGGTTTAAACTGAACGATTACATCCATCTACGGTGTTCAGAAGCTTTCCCTTCCAGCCAGCTCCCCTGACCTAAACCCTATTGAAAATGTTTGGCACATTTTCAAGATGCGCCTCCGTCAGTGATTTTCCGAAAACGAGAGTACACGACCGCAAACCGAAGATGAATTATGGGATGCTATGAGGGAAGAGTGGGAAGCCATACCGCCAGCTACTATCGATAAACTTATTGATAGTATGCCTCAACGTGTATTGGCAGTAGTAAATGCTAGGGGAAGTCATACCAAATGGTAAATTAAAATTACAAAGTCTTTTACAATAGCTGTAGGCACGATCTGTTGAATCGGTCATTCGTGCGATCTACCTTGATATCCGTCACTCTCGCCAGAGAAGGTACATCGTTGCCGCCAAGACACCGCCACATATACCTGAGGTGTTACGAGAACTTTTTTGACACGGCTGTACTTGGCCGATTCAAAAGTCTACGGAAATCTTGGCGCCAAGTGTCGAGTAAAAATGTTCTTAAGGAAATCAATCATGAAATCGTGAAGCTGCCGGATATTATGGTACGGTATATGGCTACTAAAGGGGGAAACAAGTTTCAAGCATGAATCATTTATACTTTAAATAGCTTCCTTATCTTTCATTTATATCTTCTTTTAATCCTACACCTTATTTCACCCTGATCCTTTCTCTATGCTCATTGCATCGCCATTTCCTTTCTAATATCTTGGCGCCAGGATTTCCGTAGACTTTTGAATCGGCCAAGTACTGCAACACCCCCGAGTCGCTTCTCATTGCCCACGATCCCCCTACCCGATGGGGCTCCGGTTTGAGTTATAGTCTAACTTCAAAAAGCCCCGATTCGATTCAACCCCCCATTCTAGCCCCCCGGGTGCGATTACCGAAGGACCTCGTTGCAACTCTGCGCCCGACCCGACCCTGCCCGACGGCTAAAGTAACGGTCGCACAATATGGCCTTCGGTGAGTACCATTAGTAAGGTTCTTCCTTCGTACAACCTAGCTGACCAATGGTAAATCCAGAGATGTAAAGCGCAACGGGGCCATCCACCAATCCTTCCAACTGTCACCACACATATCCATTCTCTATCAGGTGTCTCATTCCGCTTTCGTATTCCCATGCTAATGTGTTGGAGGCCATAGCTGCTCGGTATGCTTGCTATTGCTATTGCTATCGTTCTCTGCCGTCGCTCTGTCGTCCTTACCCGTAGCCATTGGAAGGTCATCACCTGTAGCCGTCGGAAGATGGTCCTCGTCATTGGAAAGTACGAGCGTCCGGTGGAAGCTACGAGCATGGGAAAGAGTTGTTCCTCGCTGGGAATCATGGAGGCCATCGGAAGGAAACCAGCTGGAAGTAGCTGATGCGTGAAGGCGAGGAAGCAGTGAGATTTTTTTAGAGGGTCCTTCCATTGTTAGCTCGGGAATACGGAAGGGAGAAGGAGACATGTGCGGAGGAGGATGGATATGTGTAGTTACTGGTGGAGGGGCCGGGAGTGATATTTGATTTCTTATATACACTATTGTCCTTTCCCTTAGTTAGCCAAGTGCGAAATACATATCTTCCTTCCCTACCTAAAGATCTTACGCAATCGCCGTATCCTATTTCTAGCCGCTACCGTTCTATCGTCACAGGATGCACAACCCGTTCCGGCACCACCAAGCAGGCCACCAATGGCCTCCTGTCCCTCCCCCTAAATCTGGCATGACTCCCCCGGCATACTCCCCGAGCTGCCGACAGGGGACCTAGGATACTAACAGAGTCGCGGCCAGGGTAGGACCTAGCCTGTTAGAATACCGTATCATCTCATGAAAGTCGGATTAGCACTAATGCGCACTAAGGAGAAACACGTTGTGATGCAACACTAATGTAATAGCTTGCCACAACCAAGGCTCCATTTGCCACAGTGAAAACCAACAACTGGTGTAGTAGTATGTTAGTTCAGCAGGAGCACTTCAATAGCAAGCATGAGTACGAGACTTGATATGGAATTTCATACAGCTATGCCTGCACACCGCCGATCAGTCCATAAAAACACCTCTGCTGATGTCCGATCTCAAGCAGAAAGCACACGACGGAAATCAAAACCTGGACCAAAACCAAAGACTGTTGCACAACGAGGTCTTACAGCCGGTTTCTTGCCCCCAATTAAGCGACCAATTCAGAGTCGGACACGGGAGCGAAAGATGAAAGTCCTGCAGTACTGGAAGTATGCTTTGGTTCCAGATACGAGGCAGAGCATACCAGGGGCAGGCGATTCCTTGAGAAGAGTAACCTTAAAAGAGGTATCGGAACATTATAATGTATAAATAATTATCTAAAGAAGATCAGTTAATTGCCAGAAGGCTAATAGAAAATAAACATAGATACCAGAGAGTACAATATCTGATTGGGGCAGAAAAGAGGATATTATACAGCATACAAGCTCATATGGCTGCCGATATCAGCCTCTAGGTTCATGCAGTTATCCAGGAATGGAGATTAATCTCTATGAAAAGTTCACAAAACACCGAGAGGAAGGAGGCATGGTACGGCGGATATGGTTTCGATTAGCCAGTAGGCTGATATTTAAAGAATCATATCCAGAGTTAGATCCCGATCAATTTCGATTTTCAGCTGGATGGTTTGCTGGATTTCTTGCCCGGTGGGGCATTTCATTACAGGCCTTAACCAATAAGGCGCAGCAGGTTCCTGAGAATTTGCGTAGCCAGATAGTGAACTGGCTCCAATTCAACAGGCGCAATTCTCAGCTTAGGGAAGGAGACTACAGGTGTGAGGTTGGTCGATATGATCGTTCACATATTGTGAATATGGATCAAACCCCTTTACCATTTGAATATTTAAGTGGAAAGACTTATACAAAGAAGGGGGATAAGACCATTTGGGCTAAACCTATACGGAGTGGGTGGGATAAGCGTCAAGCAACACTTCTTCTTACCGTTTTTGCAGATGGCAAAAATCAAGTAAAACCTGTAATTCTCTTTAAGGGTACAGAAGATTCACAACAACAGGAAACATATTATGGAAGAGAGAAAAGGCACTATGATCCTAGAGTAGAGGTTTGGTTTAACCCTAAAGAGTATGCTAATACCCAAACAATCCTTAACTGGATTGAAAAGCTTTTACTACCTGCTCTTCATCCCACCGAATATTGCTGCAGTCCACGTATGTGGTCTGACGGGCCCTCTCTACTACAGCAACTTCCTAACAACAAGCCTCCACTGTCTCCTCTAGCCTTAGATGCTGCCAGATTTCACCATTCCCCGGAGGTCTTATCGCTTTTAAAAAAGCATGACATAGTTCCCTCCCTGATTCCCGGTGGCTGTACTGGACTTGTTCAGGTCCTTGATATTTTAGTAAACAAGCCTTTGAAAGACATGATTCGCGACGAATTAGATACTGCAATGGAATCTATGGGGCAGGATGCACTTGCACACTTGGATGATGGGTCTGATACAGCAATTGGAAAGCGGAGGATTACTCTTACACACGCTGTTGGTGCAGCCTGGGAAAGAGTAAGTAAGACTACTCACGCAGCCTAGTTGAAGCCGGACACTTTGCATGACTATTGTCACCTCAGGTGTCCGGCTTCAACTCGGCCATGCAAGTACGAGCTTGGCGTAAAAAGTCATGAGTAGAGCAGAGGTACCGTACACAACATATATGAATTCTCAACAAGAACAACAAAAGAAACTGGTTACTTGTTACAAGAGCAAGGAGAAAGGATCAAGGAATCAATAACGAGTCTGTAAACCATTACGGTCACAACATTCCTTCAGTCTGTCTAACATACTATCAATAAGCCCATTCCATTCTAAGGGTTCTAGCCTATCCCATTCCTGCTGCACGGCCTGACACATCTCTGCATGGGTTCCGGGGAAGTGGGCCCTTGCTTTAATGCGCTGTTTGAGAATTCGCCATACATTCTCTATGGGATTGAAGTCCGGTGATGAAGTTGGTCGTTGGTGAAGTGGGATACCCAACTCTTTCTTTGGCTGAACAAGAACCACTTTTGTCCCATGCCACAGTGCTGCAACTTCTATATATTCACCACCTGTAGAATCAAATCCTAATTGATTGTGGAATACGGGTGCCACAATTGGCTGTAGCACCTACGTGAGGTAGTCAGTAGAGGTGATACCCTTACGACGTCCGGTACCGTGAAGGAACACAAGTTCCGACTTCCAGTGGTATCCAATCGTACCCCAGACTGCAACCGATGCTCGGCCAGTATTGAAAGTATATTGAATACAATCCTCGTGGTAACATTCCCAAGGAAGACGTGTCACCCATGCAGACCCCCAGTGAGAGGTATCGAAGGTAACCTCATCGCTATAGATGTGTTTGCGCCACCATTCTGTCGGTTTGTCAGAATATGCGACGGAGTAGGCTAGTCTTGCCTTTTGTGTATCGTGGTCGATAAACGGCTTCTTGCAAGCTTTGCATCGGGTGTATCCTTCAATAGCCAGGGCACTCTGAATGGTATGCGATGGCACCTTTAACCCAGCCTCCTGTCCCAATTTTGCCCACGACAGTCTTCTCCCCTCCCAGTTCCATCTCAGGATACGAATTAAATGTCGGAGATCGCGTGGGTTGAGCTTACGTGGTCGTCCGGATCGTGTGTTCTGCCATCGCTCGGATGGGGGCTCTTGCCGAGCCCAACGACTAATGGTTTGTTGTGGAACTCCCGTATGCTGAGCTGCCTCACTTTCTGAAATTCCTACTTCCATCATTGTGAGGATTCTAGTCCTTGATAGGGTTGGCCATTCATGACGATCAGGTTGAGGTGGTGGGGTTGATAACATCACGGAGTGCTTGAAGATATTCTGTGGTACGGTTGCGCTACTCATGACCCTTTGCGCCAAGCTCGTACAATTATTTACCAAATACAGAAGCTAACTAAAATCAGTATTGCGCAGAGAAGGCTCATACGATCGTTCACGGATTTGAGATCTTAGGAATGTCACTTCCAATTGATGGGCAACTTGGCTGTATCATGATAGATTTTATATTTGCTTATCTGGCTTTGCCACCACTAGTTCAAGTGAGGCACTAGTGCATGTTAGTGCTAATCTGACTTTCGTGAGATGGTACGGTAATTGGAGTAATTGGTCCACATGCTACGGTATTAGGCTCCAGGGGGGACTGCTAGACCCGGCCATTCGCTGGATCTCTGAGGAGGGTGATGCTACCCATCGCCTAGGTGTTAGGGCAGTTTGGCCACTGGCAGAGGGGTTACTAGAGGTCAACAGAGATTTGCGGTAGATGTATCCAGGATCCCTGTATGCCCAGAATCAGGTTTTTGGAGCTGGATGGAGAGTTGACTTTGCAGTGGATGGATGGAACTAGAGGGATGATGATGTAAGAATAAGAAATAGTACAGAAAGGTTGAAATGAAGGAACGTACAAACTAATTCAAACTACAAAGCAATTCACAATGAATTTGAATTACAGGCACCAGGCCTCTTCTTCAAATTCCTTTCACCCAACCCTACCTCCCGAGTCTCTACAAGATTCCGCTAGCTATAGCAGTCAGAATAGTTGCTGGCCAGAAAAGGAATCTACTCCACCTCAAGACAAGAGAAAGCGAGGAGTTGCAAGGCAGTCATGGGAGGATCAGGGTGTTAGGCGGTAGCAAACTCGAAGAAGGTTGAGTCTGACTAGGGCCAAATAATCGATAGCGGAGATATGTCTAGGAAGGCTCGTCCACTAAGAAGGTAATAATGTATGTGTGATCGATTAATGAGTAATAACTTATAATATTGTTAAGATCTCTTCTCCGTTGCTTGATGGATTCTTTAAGCGGGGAGGAACCCTTATATTTATATCCCGCGCGAGTTTCCGCGGCTAGTACATCTACTTATACTATAAACTAAGTACCTCCCATCTTTCCGCCTAACCATCTACTCTAGCCTACGAGGGGGAATCCTCGTAGACCCTGAGAATCTCTTAACTCCTGAACATCGAATGGGCACTGAGAACTCTTTATTATTCTGACACGTGTGGTTCGCGGTTATCAGTAAAGGTTCTCTGCTCTTCGATTGCCAATAACTGGTGATGTCTGTCCGAGTACTCTCATTGTATTCGTCCAGTATATTGCGAAGCAGCCAACTTCGTCTTTTCATTCCAGTAGTGCGATAATGCGTTATCTTTGCAACTAACTGTTTATGCGGATAGAACCTAAACCGTTCAAATCCTTTCCATCACCAGACCACAGTAATTCCTTCTTCTCTGTCGGAATACTTATGGTCCTATCGCATCATTGCTCCGTCACTTCCAGACGCGTCTACCACCAATAGTGTCTGTACCATGACTAGAGGATAGCAACAACCGATATGGCTTGTTCATCTTAATTACCTCATAACTCTTTAATTAACCGACCGTCTTCCTCCACTTGACTTCAGACTTGAAGCCAGGAGTTCTTTCCATAGTATGAAGACCAATGCCTTCGGTCATGGCAACTAGGTGCCGAGTATGAGGGATTTGTATGCTCGCTCGTTACTAGTGAAAAATATCTCATGATACTTTTGTACATATAGTAACATCAGCAAAAAAACCTGTTTGCCTCCCATGCGCCCTGTGCATCGGACGTACCGGGCGCTCCCAACGCCAATCACCAATCTGGGTGCGTTGTCCCATACTATTTACGTCCGGGCGCGGACGCATCACCTCTGTCGCGCCGGATGCATCCGGACGAAAACCGTCCGCACACCCCCCCCCTCCAGATTTGGCTCTACCTCGCCCTGTGCATTTGGACACCTTCACACGTCTCTTTTTCCCTTCCGGACGCCCGTTACGTACTCCCTTCATCCGCTACACTCCGTCCAATTGTGCCCCCCTCCCCCCACTAATCTGGCCCTTTCTTCGGACCCTGCCCACCATTCCCTTCCCGCCTTCAGCGTCCCCCGGACAAAATTCATCTTCCATGCGTACCTTCCGGTCCGTGTTTAGTCCGCCGGACTAATCCGCCTTTCTTCAGAATCTATCCGCGGTCGCGTTTTCTCTCTGGTATCCTCCCGATACCCCTCATATCTGCGCATACCTTCCTGTCCGCCTCCGGTCTGATCCCGCTCTCTACCTCTGCTGTGCTCTCCGTAACCAAGCCACCCTATTCATTCTGGTCTCCTGTAGTTTCCCCTAACGTCTTTAGTTTACCACCTCAGCGATACCTTCCTGTACGATGCCCTTAGATGCTCCCGGACGAAATCTCCGCCGTCTGATGTCCGGCGTCCGCGTGACCCCCGTACCACACCACTCTTACTTTGGGATATCACGAGTTTAAGTTTACCTCTGGTTATCGCAACCCCCCAGATAATTAATTCTTCCGACCTCCTTCCAAATCCGCCGTTCTACTCTACTACTACTACATCTGCTCCCTGTGACCACTCCGCAGAACCGGACTCATTCCATCCGCTCTTAGATCCCCAATCTACAAAGAGATCGCGGTGCGGTTCCTTGGGAACCGCAGCGCGATCCTTTTTTTTCTTACATATCCGGAATCCCTTATCTCTTAGTAACTACAAGATCGGCCCCACTCCTATCTTCCTCACTTTCCGCAAGATCCCACTAGCCCTCAGAATCCACAGCCGGACTCTGGTCTTCAGCACCCGGTTGTGCATCCTCAGCCTGGGATCCGCGGGTCCTATCCCTTCCTCGATTGCCGGCCCTATTTATAATCGGCTGGGACTCCCCCGACTCCGGATCAATTCCAAATTCCCGCCTCAATGCATCTAGATTGTCCGAATATCCCTCCGTTCTCTCTACATGAGTTCCCCGATCCTGTGCTACTTTTGCCTCCAATACCTTCCGGATCCGCCCCAGGATCTTATTCTGGAAGTTTCCTGGCGTATTTGCCCACGTATGAAACTGCCGTTCCAACAGTCCTACCATATGTTGACTCGTTAGCCCACCTACCATAATCCCCAGCGGACCCTTTTCGTACGCAGACAGACGCGGCTTACCTCTGGAACTTGCACGGGTGAAGTTAATATTGTCTGTGAAGATCCCGGTCCGCCAGCAGCGTAGTGCATGGCATATTATAGCTGTAGTCAGGCACAAGAATCGACCGTTGATCTTTCTTAGGAACCCATCATCCATCCAACCTCTCCTCGCCCTGCCGCTATAAAAGTGTGCGTATATCACCTCTGGAATCTCCGGTGCGAGAAATCTAAGAGAAACATCCTGACGCCATTTTTAGAATCGCTCCGGTCTCAAATGATCAGGAAAAACAGTTCTAAACAACTTGAGGTTCTTACCCCATAGCCAGTGTGGGTACAAGTAAAGCGGTCTTTCTCAAGCAGGTATTCCGCCCTTTCGGCACAGGCTGCCGGATCGTCCGTCTCAAGTTTGTAGATATTTGTCAATGCCCTCTTCGCGGTGTGCAGATACTGAGATCTGCAAGAACTGTGCTTGGCCCGTATCTATTCCATTATTGTCGGGTAGATCGCGTATTTAGTCCCTGACTAAATCTGGCTGGAGTACTTCTCGGGAACTTACCTGGTCATCAGAGGACGTGATGGCGTCCGCAAAGTTTGGCAAACCTAACTCACAGCAGGCAACGCTCCAACATTGATGCACCTGCTCAGTCAAGATGACTGGATCCGGGAATAGATTCACAAAAAGTGTCCAGTCCCACATTAGATCTCGTGCCTTGGTCTGAATCGTCAGTTCAACACCCACCGCCATATTTCGTCGACTTGATATAAGCTGCGGACCCGCTTGTTCCAATCGTCGTGTTGTTCCCGGCTCCCTTTGTATCGGCGTTGGAGGAACTACAGATTCGGCTGGCGAGCTGGTCTCGAGCTCTTCTATAAAACTAGTCCGGCTCACTCGGGAGGCAGGTGTTTTCCGTCCGGGCAACCCGATCCTGATACCTGGCGTTTGGGTAGGAGTGACTGCAAAGCTCAAGGCCGAGGATTGTGATTCATCAAACTCGTTCCATATTGGCACCACTCTCTGTGCCCCATAATCCCCCAACTCGTCGTCCTCTCCGGATTCAATCAGTTCCTCTGCAGTCTCCACACTAGGTGTACCATTCACATATTCTCTGTCCTGTGAATCTTCACTCTCGTCTGCTGTACTCGTATTGTGCCATCTATCGTCACAATTGTGAGGCTGTGGTACATGAAATTGGGATGATACTTGTTCCCGGCCCGCCCGAGACCTCCTAAGTCCGGAACGCATGCTCCCAGCCAGCGTTTCCTTAGATCTGGATTTGCGGACACCGCCATCACGAACTTCCCTCCGTTTCTGCCTGTGCTGCTTGGATACGCATTGAGTGTCAGCAATGGGTCGTGGTTGTGGCATCGTGAGATAAGAGTAAATCCAATATAGTGTAGGATACTGCAATGAAATGTGGATTGTGTCGGGAAATGTAGATTAGCAGACAACTAAAACTCTGCAAGTCTAAGGGGTGCCTGAATTTATTTGGTAGACGGCAAAGGTCCTCGCTCATGACCGCTCTTAAAGGGGCCGGCATGTTCACAGCTTGTCACTCGGTTTAAGTACAAGATTCTTTGATGTATTTTGAATTTCAAGAGTAACTATGTCACAGTTGCTGGAGGGAACGACGCTCCCGCTGTCTTGCGGACAGTGCTCGTAGGTAATTATAAAGTTCTATTGATATGGGCGGACTAAATCTAATTAGGGTAGGTCCGCCAAGCGTACTACAGCAAATACAGTAAGAAGCTAGGGTAAAGACAAGGTATGTTAATCTAAAAGGGTATAGGTAGGAGGTAAGTGCACGGTACCGGTATTAAGAATATGAAAGGAAAGCGGGAGCTAAAGATACAGAAACCGGGGGGCAGACAAAGCGGGCAGTTTTAGACGAAGAGAGTCAGGGAACAGATCGGAATACGGTAATGCCTGAGAAAGAAAGAGAGACTCTACGTGAAGAGGAGGACTAGAGAATGTGCAGTGGAGGGATGCCCGTGATATGAAAACACAAAAACGCCGGGGAACATATTCCCGATCAAAAACACAAAAACGCCGGGGAAGATAC
>PYWC01000006.1:784268-815605 GCA_003182015.1 Tuber magnatum
GAAACACCACAAAGACTCCTACAGTCCAGTCCCCCAGACTCTCCCGGGTCCACTACCATGTGGCTCCCCCGCACAGCACCGCCCAAAGGCTCCGTTGAACCTCTCCGCTTTTCTTCCTCAACCTTCCAGCGAAACGAATGGACCGACGAACAACAAAGGGTCAAACGACAACACACGGCGACGAACATGGGGTGAAAGGAGATTATGCGTGCATGTCAGGCAGGGTCCGAGCATGCTGGGTGGATTGTGAGAATGTCGAGCAGCATTTGTGGTTTCCAGCCTTTTCCAATATGCACAACCTAGCCTAGCTAACAGAAAGGACAGGGGGTATAAAAGCACAACGCAGTCGTCTTCCTATCTTTCCATCAATTGCTAGACATATCATTTCTCTGTGACATGTTCCTGTGCTTACACTCACAGCATCAGTTCGACGCTCGCCGCCTCCTCTCCCATGGCCCTTAGCTATGACGGCTCCAGACCATGCCTTTCTAGCGACGGCCCTCCGGTGATGGCCGGTGGTCATTGGCACAATCTCAGAGCGCCGAGAGCCTTAGGCGTATAGCTAGAGCCGACCGTCGCTCGCATAACCAGTAGACAAAGAATCTATTAGAGGTCCGAGAGGGTAGCTGTAGCGCAGCAAAGGGAGGTGAAGGATAGAGAGGAGATTGGATGGGTTAAGAGAAGAGAAGGCGGGGAATAGTTTATGACTCAACGTGCGGAGAGGTGAACGGATGGTGAAGGGAGGAGAATAGAAGAGGGATATTAGAGGAGCATAGATGGAAGGAGAGGGGCTGGGGTTAGTGCTATCATATGGAAGTAACGGTGAGAGATGAACAAGGAACATAAAGGTATTTCGGATTCATGTATTAAAGACGCCTATCTACCGGCAGGTAAATAAGCTAATCTAATTCCTCATATAGGATTCAGAATCGGAACCCTCGTTCCGGAGATTAGGGACAGAAGCAACATTCATAGAATCCCGCTTCCGCTTGCGCGTGTGCCCCTTACCGGCACCCGCCTCTTTCTGACTCCCGAAAACATACCGCAGCAGGGACCCATGCATAGTCGAAACCAAGCAGAGTCGGGAACCAGTCCAGAGCCTTGTAAAGTGGATTAGCTTGCAACCGCGAATGCCGGCGATCAAACCCGCAGGAAAGTGAAGACACCGTTCCAAATCGAATACACAAAACCCAGCCCCTTCAAACCGTCCCAATGGCGCACTCATTGTCCAGTCAAGGTCACCCTGGTCCAAGTGAGGCTCAGTTACGACGTTGATGAGGCATGCACGTAGGGAAAAGCACTTATTGTCACAATTGGTCCAGAGATTCCGGAAGTGATCAGGTAATATGTTAATGGTGGACTGCATAGTGTCGCGTTGTGGCCTGTCAATAGCGGCGAGAAGTAACCGCTTAAGCTGTGTGATATTCTGGAATGAGGCAAGGAGCGCTTGTAGATCTCCGCGTGTATATGAACCGACATCATTTGTATCCCTAGTCAAAACTGGTCCCAGGTCCTCATGCCCCTGTTGTGCCCAAATGCCCCAATGGAATACCCCACAGCGGGAGTTGGGATAGGCATAGTGTTGTGGATTTCGCAGGAGCCAATCCTCAATATTTTTGTGCCTTATGCTGCCAGGAAGCCTTGGAGGCTGAATCTCACTGTACTTGGTAATGTTATCTNCGTCTAGGTACTAACCGCTCTCTGTTATATAAGGTATGTAAGCAGTCCCGAAGTGCGCCTGCCAGACTGGGCTGACGTGAACTTGAACATAGCACTGCCACGTTGGCCTAATGGCTGCACGAAAGGATTCACCAGCCGAGTTATTCCTAACTATCCAAAGATTTCATACTAAGGGAGATGAAGGGCGGGAGTGCACAGTGTACACATCTCATGTACCCCCCTTGAGCTTCTGCATTTGGTGTCTGACTGAATTAGTACTCCGGCCATACTTCATCAGACCACGTTTGACTTTGGACATGGGTTAGATCCCCTAATACTCTTCCTTGCGCTCAAATTCGCAGAAGATGCCTTTGATAATGGCCTAACACTAGAGGGGCTGGTGGAGATGCAACGCAGCCAGGTGGGCTTGTGCAGAACATTTAAATGGAAAGAGTCAGTTGCAGGAATTCCAGTTCTCCGGCAATGCAAGGGTAGGGGAAGGGTAGGCTACAAGAGGGCATTGACATACAGCACTGTACGTCGGGACTTTGACGACCTCACCCGTCGTTGTGGCTTCCTGGGTAGCCTCACGTTTGGGTCGATACGCAGGGCGGCTGGAGGCGCAGTTAATGGTATGCCCGCCCGAGCTATTGACAGATCCTAACCTAACATAGTGTATATTAGGCAAGGTATCGCAGTCCGATCACCTCCGGGTGATGGGTCATCGAAAGACAGGAACATTTGAAATGTTTTACGCCTTAAATCCGGTAGACACCCAATCAATTGTACTTGGGCGTGAGCCGCGCGATGAAATGACATCACAGCTTCTGCGGGCTGGTTGCCGACATGATACGACAGCGCCACAGACTCTCCCAGACAATATTCTAATGCAACTAGAGAGTGATAAAACATTGAGGGATTATGAGAAGGCGAGGGCAGATTACCTGTCTACCTTGCAGCGTCGGTATGGAAGTCTTAGGAAATCACCTATTGTCGAACGGAGATCTTATAACTCACTTTATGAGAGTGTACGTGGGCAGCAGGCAAGATTGAGAAACAGGGCATTGACCAAATACCAGGAGAGCTGGGCCTGTGAGATGGATAAGACGGGGGAGGGGCTTGGTACTCCCAGCCTTCCCACCAAACTCACCGAGTATAACAATATTGGCATTCAGGAGGAAGACATGCACGCGGGTCGATGGCGGATTGCAGATGGCATGTTTGGCTTTATGGAGGCTCGGGATACGTTGGATGTATCGTTGGTTTCCACATTGATTGATCTTTGTTCTGGTGGACATCGCCGTAGGAAGGCTGACATTCCAGACTGATGTCGGGGACCGTCAGGGCCACAGCCTCGCCTCATAGGAGTAGGGGATTCTTTTGTAAATCACAAGTGTATCTGCTAGGATGCAGATAGGATCAAAGGAAATCAGGGAGGCAGGATAATCATCTGTGATGTGGGGTTGAGCATGTAGAATACTTGCAAAAGTGCAGCGAAACCCGTACTAGCCCAATACAACTATAGGTTGAGCAGTATTTAAAGGTGCTAAGATGGCTTCAGAGTATATATACATATATTAAAACAGTTCTTACTATTGTCATAAAACACATTAGAGGTTGTGGAGAAAGCTAGAGTAAAAGAATACCCATATCATCTACATGTGAAATGGGTAAGGTAATGATACGTATAGGTCAGCCAATATGAATCAGGGCCTCCCTGTATTTAACCTTGACCAATTAACAGCACGGGATAGGGCTGTAGCAGACTACTCGAGTAGTTAACCTCAACTCATTTCCCCACAACCCTGGTCGCTGATATTGTAATACCCGGAGGTAAACTGCCCAAGGAGGGTAGTATAGAGACTAGAGCGAACCAGAGAAAGAAAGATAAATATATTGTAGAGGGACCTGTGAGAGCCAAGTATGAATTGGTAGAAGGGTTTGGGATTGACTTTGGGAGTATGTTTCCAAGTAGGATTCGGCTGTGGGAAGGATTTGATCGAATAGCATGAAAATCAGTATATCGTATGGTGACCTTCTCCCCGACGCTTCTACATCCAGGCTCTAAAGTTTGCTTTCTCGCAACCACAACCTCTCTCGCTCGCACGAACAACCACATCACTCAACTAAACTGCACCTTCCTATCCTCCCTGCGATCACCACATGTATCTATTTTGCTCCCCCAACTTCCCTGCAGGTTCCCTGTTTCCCATACGTGTTCTCAAACTAACGAAGGGGATACAGGAAACGCAAAGACTCCAGCTCTCACTCCTGCTCGTCTACAGAACGTCTATTTCCTGCGCACGCTTCATTGCTAACAATAGAGCACAATGGAAACACCACAAAGACTCCTACAGTCCAGTCCCCCAGACTCTCCCGGGTCCACTACCATGTGGCTCCCCCGCACAGCACCGCCCAAAGGCTCCGTTGAACCTCTCCGCTTTTCTTCCTCAACCTTCCAGCGAAACGAATGGACCGACGAACAACAAAGGGTCAAACGACAACACACGGCGACGAACATGGGGTGAAAGGAGATTATGCGTGCATGTCAGGCAGGGTCCGAGCATGCTGGGTGGATTGTGAGAATGTCGAGCAGCATTTGTGGTTTCCAGCCTTTTCCAATATGCACAACCTAGCCTAGCTAACAGAAAGGACAGGGGGTATAAAAGCACAACGCAGTCGTCTTCCTATCCTTCCATCAATTGCTAGACATATCATTTCTCTGCGACATGTTCCTGTGCTTAAACTCACAGCATCTGTTCGACGCTCGCAGCCTCCTCTCCCATGGCCCTTAGCTATGACGGCTCCAGACCATGCCTTTCTAGCGACGGCCCTCCGGTGACGGCCGGTGGTCATTGGCACAATCTCAGAGCGCCGAGAGCCTTAGGCATATAGCTAGAGCCGACCGTCGCTCGCATAACCAGCAGACAAAGAATCTATTAGAGGTCCGAGAGGGTAGCTGTAGCGCAGCAAAGGGAGGTGAAGGATAGAGAGGAGATTGGATGGGTTAAGAGAAGAGAAGGCGGGGAATAGTTGACTCAACATGCGGAGAGGTGAACGGATGGTGAAGGGAGGAGAATAGAAGAGGGATATTAGAGGAGCATAGATGGAAGGAGAGGGGCTGGGGTTAGTGCTATCATATGGAAGTAACGGTGAGAGATGAACAAGGAACATAAAGGAATTTCGGATTCATGTATTAAAGACGCCTATCTACCCGCAGGTAAATAAGCTAATCTAATTCCTCAGATAGGATTCAGAATCGGAACCCTCGTTCCGGAGATTAGGGACAGAGGCAACATTCATAGAATCCCGCTTGCGCTTGCGCGTCTGCCCCTTACCGGCGCCCGCCCCTTTCTGACTCCCGAAAACATACCGCAGCAGGGACCCATGCATAGTCGAAACCAAGCAGAGTCGGGAACCAGTCCAGAGCCTTGTAAAGTGGATTAGCTTGCAACCGCGAATGCCAGCGATTGAACCCGCAGGAAAGTGAAGACACCGTTCCAAATCAAATACACAAAGCCCAGCCCCTTCAAACTGTCCCAATGGCGCACTCATTGTCCAGTCAAGGTCGCCCTGGTCCAGGTGAGGCTCGGTTACGACGTTGATGAGGCATGCGCGTAGGGAAAAGCACTCATTGTCACAATTGGTCCAGAGATTCCGGAAGTGATCAGGTAATAGTTTAATGGTGGACTGCATAGTGTCGCGTTGTGGCCTGTCAATAGCCCCGAGAAGTAACCGCTTAAGCTGTGTGATATTCTGGAATGAGGCAAGGAGCGCTTGTAGATCTCCACGTGTATATGAACCGACATCGTTTGTATCCCTAGTCAAAACTGGTCCCAGGTCCTCATGCCCCTGTTGTGCCCAAATGCCCCAATGGAATACCCCACAGCGGGAGCTGGGATAGGCATAGTGTTGTGGATTTCGCAGGAGCCAATCCTCAATACTTTTGTGCCTTATGCTGCCAGGAAGCCTTGGAGGCTGAATCTCACTGTACTTGGTAATGTTATCTACGGCCTGCTTCGCGATCCTTTCCCCAACTTCCTCGCCGTAGATGGCAGAGGCTGGATTGGCAAAAACCACAAGAAGGCGGCGATAGTTACGATCCAGGGCCGCATACAGCTCGCCTGCACCAATGTCGACTTGTTGATATGAGGCCCCGAGCGCATCGCACTGGTCCAGGGATAGCGCTTGCAGGCCTGCCAGGTGCGGACGGGAATTGTGGGTCTCGATATCTATATTGAGGAAGACTTCGATAATGTTTCCTAAGAATGCGTTAGTGCATACTACTAAAGCCCTGAGGTGCCAGGCGAGGGTTATGAGTAGTACAAGGGTGGACTGTGGGGCTTACCCTGCTTGCGCTGAATAACACGGAACAGCTTGTCACCCCTCTCCTTTGCCTCCTCACAGGCTGCCTTGTCCTCTCTGGTCAGCGACATTCCCTTTTCAAACCAGTTTTCCATTTCGCTATCGGTCCTTGGCCTGAGCTTTGGCAGCTTGCCCTTAGGCTGGGAGAGCTTCATCGAGGCGGACCCCCCATCGACGCGGGACTTCACCGTAGGATAAAGTGTGGTATCGATCGTTACCGGCTTCTTGCTTCCAGGCCCCTGCCTTATACCGCTGGGCGTATAGTAGTAGGGGGGACGTATAAGGCTTCCCGGCGTACCATTATCGGTAGGACGTCGGGGGAGTTGAGAAAGATGGAGCATGGCGTAGTCCCTTTAAGAATCACAGAGCACAAGGCGGTCTGTTGAGAATACGGTCAGTTCCGGTATTGCGAGTATCTGCAGAGGAGAGGTACCACAAACAGATCTAAACGAATCCGAATACCAATTTTCCCGCAACCGAGATATCTCGCAACACCGTCCCAAGAGTATACCAGCTGCGAAGCCCTATAGAGAGATGTACACTGGTTTGTAGCTTTCTCTCTCTGCCGCCCCTGAGTGGTTGGTGAGAAATAAGGTTCGCAGAGGCTATCCCGAGAGGCCGGTGCATACAGAAATGGGAATGACTTGACGGAGCGAGAAAGCTTGGAGGTACGCCCGAGAGGGTCGAGGATCGACGGGGGGTGGGATATAAGGCAGCACTTAGGATGCGCGCAACGGTTGGGCCCGCGCCATTAATTGTACGAGTACATTTTGTATGGGTGCTTGGACATGCACTGGAATGGGCTAAGGGAGCACTCGAGGACGGGCGCCCGGGGTGCGTCGCTGCGCGCGACCAGCATCCGGAGTGTCAGGGTCTGTGTATATCTTAGGTTCCTCCTGCAGGCGCTCGGGTATGGACGTTACCTGTAGCGATGGGAGGGACAGGGGTTGGAAGTCACCATGCTCATTATTGTCGGAAGCAAGAAATGGTTCAATTTGGTAGGTCTACTACTAGGGAGGGCAAAATGCTTTGATATCTCAAACCCCTGTCCCTCCTATCATTTACGTCCATACCCGAGTACAGTCCAGTACGAGTGTGGCAGATTGTCCGAATTCCCCTTCTCGGCTAAACGAGGGGAAAACGCTACAAGCTCAGCTGAGACAGAACAAAGGGCCAAGTAAATGGTTGAATGAAGGTGAGAGAAGTACTCGTATCCAACCCCTGTCCAGCCCCTGTCCATCCCATCATTTAGCATCCCTACCCGAGTCGTACGAGTACCGTACATGGGTGCGAAGCTAAGCGATCGGAAAAAGAAATGGTGTTGTACCAACCATTTTTCCGATGACTTTTGTGACCAGGCTGGTACAAGCGCCCACACATTTCTACACACGGCGAGTCTGTCCGACTCCTCTGGTTGGCGCAGTTGCTTCTTGGCTACCCAGAGAAATGCAGCGCGCGGCAGGGCCAGGGCCCAGGCGAGAATTGCGAACACAACTGGAATAGCAGTCTCCCTTATACTCGGTAGGCCGGGTAACATCAGCTATATCAACTCCCCCCGCCCCTCATCCGTCCGCCAGTCCTCTTTCTCTCCATCCAACCCATCTTGCGTTCTTGTGAAGCGACCATGCCGTTGCCATCGCCATCACCACTACTGGATAGTCCCAAGCAGACCTTCGTCACGCGAGATCTTGCCCTCCCACTAGATGACCAACTCCAACTCACATGTGGTGACCTCTATGATCTTCAACATACTCTAACCTCCCGCGAGGATCAGGTGCTTGAGCTATTGCAAGGATACAACCCCCGTCTCACTGATATAGAGACCCACCTCACCAATCTAGAGTCCAGTATGGAGACGCAATACGAGCAACTAGGGGGGCTTACTAGTATTTGCCACCGCATTCTGCAACATCTTGAGATGGCCCAAGCACCACCTGTATGGACTCTTGATATGATTGATGCTCACAATTTTACTAACGTGTGATATATTGAGCCAACAGCAACTTTCAACTGCACCTGAAAATCAGAACGGTGCCTAGTCTCCTCACCTTTGTCTACCTATCGCGCGCCATTTATTGTTTCCTAATTCCTGGGACCAAACTCCTGGTCTGACCGCATGTCATTCAGGGGTGGGTTTATGCGTCTGTTTTGTCTCCTTTGTCCGTTAATCCGGTTTCATGTACTAGCCTACTGTTGCTTACTACCATTCCACCTCTTCCTATTTCTGCATACATCATTGTCATTGCGCAGTTTCCGGTTTTCATGCAGGTGGTTGCGCTGCCCCAGGTCACAAGTGTCCCAACCAGAGTGCATTAGTGGGCTTGCAGGAGATTTGGGGAAAGAGGATGTCCTGTGGGGGATTATATTGATTTCCTGTTTCCTTTATATTCCCCCATACCCCATTCTTTGCGTGCTTCGCACAGCATTATCTGCAATATATACACATCTGTATGACTAATAAGGATCATCATTGCTCATTCTCAATGCTCTAATAGTGCGTGTGCACAATTACATACCGTGCAATCATGCCGGTGCCTAAAAGGGGCTTTCACGGTTCCACCATCTAAGGTCCGGTTGCGCTAAGGTTTTGTTTATTACATCAGTCTAGCATTCGGAAGCAACATACCATGTTTACTCGGTTTATCCACCATCGGGGATCTCAACAGAAATCACTGTCTAAACAACAATAGGCTTAGCAGAGTAGGTTAAAGAAATTACAAATACCAGTTAATTAGATCCAGAGAGCTCGACCCCTCTAAGCTATACCCTATCTGGATAACACTATTCCTTCCCTGGGTGTTTTGCCGCTGGTCGGGGGGATCCGAGCTCGATCTAAGATGGCGGATAAACCGAGTAAATACCGTACCAAGTACAGTACCTGGTTGGCACTGTAGAACCTCGTAAAATCTACAAGCTCCCGGCGCCAATCCCACAGCCGGTCTAAAACAGCAAATCGCACAAGACAACCACCCCCCGCAGGTTTCTCCGGCAGACCCCAAGAGTGTTTATTTAATAAGAGACAACTGTGTCAAGGTTAGTACTGTACTCGAGTACTTACAGGATGTGCTTATACTTTTCGGTACCCATAAGATCAGCGCAATTAGCGAACTGGACCCTGCCCAACCTGCCTGGGAAATAAATATTATTTCTCATCTCACGGTACACCCGAAGGTAGATCCTACCATGTTAAACCCCTCTACTACAACTGACCCCCCCGGCATTTACCACCTCTCGAAAGACATCGGATTTGGCCAGCATCAACAGCGCCTAATATCGCCACCACGATCTACTCCAACGCTAAGGTCAGGGTCCCTGGGAGCCTCACGACAAGGAGTCAGGAATCAGGACACCCGGTAGGTGTATGAACGGTTCAAGAATGCGTTTGATCAACGGCACAGTGTCATGATGCAGGTGCCGTCTGGACAGTGACGTGGTGGTGGTCACTGAGCCAAGGGGTTCGGGGAACGAAATAATACTCAGCCAAGCTTGGCTCTACACATCACTCAGATGTTATGGAGTCTGGTGGAATGGGGGTGGTTATAGCAAGCATGTTGTCAAAGGGTCCAGTGAGTAGCGCGATAAAATACATGTTCGCAATAGTGAGTTGTTTGTAGTTCCAGCGCTGGTATACCTGACCCCGGTTTTAGGGGACAAAAATGTTTGCGCACCCATGCTGGGTTATTGGGGTTAATGCTATATTCTTAGTGTGTTTGCTCTTACTTGTTCCTCGTTTCTTAGTAGTTCTCTGGTTCACTGGCCACACCAACGGTGGGATCTCTGATGAAGAGGGGAAAGGGAGGGGATGAAAGGTATAAGATCAACAAGGAGAGTAGATGTGCATTGCTTCCCGCTGGAACCGGTAAGGACCCCAAAGCATAGTGGAAGTGTAATCAGCTACGATGCTCGCCCCGATAGCCCTATTCCTTGGGGCAGCGAGGGAGGCGCGTATAATAGAATCGAAGGAGACGGACCAGTGGCAATGGGCGAGGATAGAAGAACCCACTCGTGGTTAAGCACGCTCATCGCTCCGGGTGAGGATTATAGCCACAAGGGAGCAGCAGTGAAATAGCATGTGTTCTGCGTTTTCCCTATGTCTTCCAGTACCTTTTTCCATTTGCTTTCCTGGCGAGGCTTTCCTTTTGAGTCTAGTGCGGATGGGATTGCGTCTGATATAACCTTCTGCGGCATGGAATGGCTTTTCACCTGGATTGGGATGGTGTATTCTATAGCTTCATTCAGCTCTATGCTGGTGGGGAACAGGTCAATACGCAATCCATGAGGGTAGTTTGTGCTTGCCCAATTAAATAACCCCCAAGTGTGTATCCATACATACAAGTGTAGGGATGGTACAGTACCGTATTATGCAATGAGATGTCCCGGCCACCAATACCTTTGCTTAACCACCCCAGCTAGGTTAATAGTCGAATCATAATTAACAAACCTCCTAATTATTAGATAGGGCTGATTGCGGGAGATGCGGCAACCTACCGTGATACCATGCTGCACCGGAGGGTAGAAGTATTTTGCTGGGAAGTCCCAAGCGTGGCACCTGTACTCGTAATGTCCTGACGTTTGTGAACACAACTGCTATTACATACCACCAAAATTTAGCTTTTTTGCTCTGATCTTGCCATCATGCAATAGTGGTTGTGTTCAAAACGTCAGGACATTATGAGTACTGGACTCACGCAGGGCTATTCTATGAGAGGTGATGTGTAGGCTTTTCCACTGGTTCATTCAAAAGGCTTGATGGCCTGCTGACCTGCCAAATGTGGGGTCATTGCCACTCTGAGGCGTGGCGGCACTCACAAGGGGCATGAAACCACTGTGAGATATGGTTAACAATAATACAGGGTGTGGCGAACTGGTGGAAAAGGCCTTGACCTGCTCGGAATTCAGATGCCCGATACGGGCCTCCGCCATACTTGAGCAGTCCGATAGAGGAGGAAGGTTCTGATCACATGCCCAAGGCCGCCTAAGACGTCGGGTGGACCATCTTCCTTATTATTATTACCCTGGACCAGATAATCGAACCCTGAATCCTCTAGACTGAGTGACCCTCTGTGATGCCACGGGGCAATCAGGTATTTACCTCCCGTAACCCCCTCCGCTAGTAGCCAAACTCCCCCAGCAGCTGGGCGATGGGACACACCACCCCCACCCCTGACGGCCCGGCGAATGGCCGGGTCTAGCGATCTCTTCTGGAGCCTAGTACACGACCTCGGGGAATCTAGCGTGTGGACCAGTTACTCCAGGTATTCTAACAGGATAGGCCCCGCACTGGCCGCAACTCTGCTAGTATAGGCGTGGCCCCCCGTTGACAACATGGGGAGTATGCTGGGGGGGGTCATCCCAGGTGTATGGGGACGGGTAGGAAGCCATAGATGACCTGCTCCGTGATGCCTGGAACGGATTGTGCATCCTCCCGTTCCTGTAGCACACATTCGCACTGTGGGTCTAAGTGAATATGCAGCTGAGTATGGGCTCATGAATCCTGGTTCACTAAGGGAGATACCTCACCCCTTTATGAAATCTGATTATCGGGATATTAACGTAATCAAGACTAATTGCTAGGACACGTTCAATGGCTTAAGCAACGAAATACGGCGCAGATAAGGGTGATGATAGAGTGGTAGCGGTTAGACGTAAGATACAACAATCGCATAACAAGACCCTTAGGTGAGGAAGGAAGGTATGCGTTTTGCACTTGAGTAACTAAGGGAAAGGACAGCAGTATATAGGAAATCAAACATCACTCCCCAGTCCTTCCACCAGTCATTACACATATCCATCCTCTACACATGTCTCCTCCTCCCTTCCATACCCTAGGCTAACAAGGCAAAGTCCCTCTTAAAGAATCCTCTGTTTCCTAGGCTTCACGCATCTGCTACTTCCAGTCTGTTTCCTTCCGATGGCTTCCATGCTTTCTAGCGACAAACAACGACACCGGATAATGGCCTCTTTCCCATGCTTGTAGCTTCTACTGGGCGCACGTGCTTTCTAACGAGGATGACCTTCTAATGGCTATAGGTAAGGACGATAGAGAGCGACGGCGGAGAGCAATAACAATGGCAATAGCAAGCATACCGAGCGGCCATGGCTTCGAATATTAACAAGGGAATACGAACGCATAAGGAGGCACCTGACAGGGAATGGATACGTGTGGTGATAGTTGGAAGAATCGGAGGATCGCCCCATTGCGCCTTATATCTCCTGTATTTGCCATTGGTCAGCTAGGTTGTACAAAAGGAGAAGCATCCGGCGGACGGATGCTAGGAGGATCGGAAGGCGGCTATAAATAGTGGGAGGCAGGCATGTCTCTTCTTTGTTAGCATGTTAGCATGGGAGTATGCACGGGGGAGGGGGACATGTGTGGAGGAGAATGGATGTGTGTAGCGATCGATGGAATGACAGAAAGGACGCTGTGCTCTGTTTTTACATATCTCATTGATCTATGAGATCCTATCGCCTAGACCACAGACGCCTGGCGATGGCTAACCATCTCTATTTCCTGTAAATCGAGTCATCAACCCGCAATGCGGCGGGGACGACGACCGCTAATAGCTGGTGGTAACTGTTGCTAGGCACTTCACATACGGTAGGTGGGGTGTCAACAAACAGAGGGGCTAAAAGCAGGCCTTGAGCCGCAAAGGAACCGGTCGCTGTCAGGCGGGGTACAATTGTCTGAGGATTGTGTACGGTAGGAGGCAACCGTTGCTAGGCACATGTCGTCATGGCAATTTGTCAACAAACAGAGAGGTTTGGGCATCCGTCGCTGTCATGGTGAACTGACAAGATCAGTGTTGAGATTATGATGCTCTCTTTTCCCTCATCATAGGGAGGGCTTTGCCGTGAATGAGACTTATGGAGTTATTGGAGGATGGCTTGGTGCTTGCTATGTAGAGCGCCTTGAATCTTAGCAGTGTGGGTATGTGAGGTGATTTCGGAGAGCGAGGCTGTAGACTCATGGGCGGAGACCTTCCCCCTGACCGGTTCCCCTTCTTGTCCTCAGCAAATGAGCTTGGTGGAGTGGAGTGATGGGTTGTGGTGTTTGTTTCAAATTCTCATTTGAGTTGTTTCGTGTTAACTTGTCTTCAGGCCTTGTTCTTCGCGGTGGGGTCAATGCGTATATCTCCATCACTGTAGTTAACCAACCTGATGCCCCACTCGTCTACCTTTTCTCCATAATGAGATATATGTACCCTCCGCCATAGATCCTCAAAGCTGGTATTCCTCCGGGCAAGACACTCGACATGGAGCCTTATGGTGGAGAACGAAGCGGGGTGTGCCCACTGCTGGGTTGCGGTATCTTGCCAAACATGGTTGCCCTCCCGTCACACATGACCCGGTCTGGTAGTGAGCGTTCCTGATCTCGCTCGGCATCCAGTTCTCTTTTACCCCTGGGGGCCCCTGTTCCCGCAGCCATTTGTCGTCGGTCTGTGTTCTCCCATCCGGGTTGAATGGACATTGAGGGTGGGCCACAGCCATGGTCATGGCCGTACACGAGGAAAGTTGCCCTGGTAGTGTTTCTGGGTGGGAAGGTGTGAGAGTAGGGTAATGGAGATGAATGAATGATAGAGCGACGGGATGGTAACGAGGAAAGGGCGATGACACAACTAATGCTCGATGGAGTAATCCCAGAAGGATGATGTGAGGTTTCCCTATTCGGAAATTGAGTAGGGCATGACCCTGATAGTGTACTGCCTCTTGGCAGATATCTCATCCTGTATCAAGTCTCGGGGATCTCCCTTCTACAATATACGAATACCATCATTTACAGTCAACATCCACGGTCTCGTTATTGGGGTTGGACCAAGGCCCACAGACTGCATTTCTTTACTCGCGTAATCCCTGCGCTCGGGTACTCATACTTGTACTACGGCACCTGCACGCCCATATGATACCGGTACGAGTCCTTGAGTACAGCACTGCATTACCTGGGTAAACTGGAAATGGCGCTAGAGCAATCAAATATGGCTTAGCTCAACAGGCAAGCAAGATTCGCAAGAAACTTGCCGCAAGGAGTCAGATTTGCCCAGGCACGTGCCAGGTAATGTAGTATCTACCCCCCTGCTTGCGGGCACTATTTACAGAGGAGAGTAAACACTGCAGATGGAATGCCCACGGGCGGAGCTCCTCCCGACCGAACCTCGACAGAGGAAAGATTAGACCCACTAGCTCTCATGTAGCCAGACCACAGGCTGCCCGGACGCCCACTCGAGCAGTGTCTTTTGCATCGGGGTATATTATATTGACAAGTACAGGGCCCTCTGAGTGGCCGAGAGGCAACTGGGGCAACCTGTAACGCGGGCTCCCCGAGGAAGATGGATCCTGAGGGTGCGACCGCACCGAACAACTTCAAACTTATTCGCCAAATGTTCGCACAATGTAAGAGTAAAGTAAGCGGTAAAACTTAATATCGTTAAGGCTGACGCTTCACTCAATTAAGGTCTCGAGAGGATTGATTGTTGGAGTAGGAGAGTTCTTACATAGACGTTCAAGTAGTTTTATCTTATGCCAGAAACTCCCACATCAGTTTACTCCAACTATTCGAGCACACCCTTCTCCGCTAAGGGTGGTCCGACACGTCTCCTAGGACCCCCTTTCGGGCATGCAAGTGTCGACACACTCTAGTCAGCATTCAACTTATGTGAGTACGTTTCCGTGGTGCATTGCCAATTTGGCCACCAGAGTGAAAACGTCTTCGCATTGGTGTCTTCCCAGTGGCTAACAGTCAAGACAACGTATGAACGGGACAATCTATGACACTGTTCCCATGTGCAATGGGCCCCACTTGACTCCGGAAGCTACTGTGAGCGGTTTATCTATCTACTATTCTATGAGTCTTGGGCTTCTGGTGTCTTCCGCAGTATCCGGTGGTCTGGGAGTGATCCAATGGGCACTACCTGTGACCACCACCTCGGATGCACCTTACCTGTGGTAGAAATCATGCGTTTAGTGTCTCTTCACTTCCCTTTCAGAGCGTACGGCATTGGGGCCATGTTCGGACTTGATAGGTATAAAACTGTCCCAGTTGCCCCGGCACAACCCAGGACTACCTTCGGGACCCCCACGGCTAACTCCTGTCAACTCCGCCAGTTTAGGTCCGTTTTACTCCGAACAACTTGGAGGAGGTACTACACCTTCCACCCCATGCCCCCTCATATATCCTGCGAACAGCGTACGGTCGACTGGACAGCAGCAACGTATACTGTGTTGCGGGCCGCTCTGCAAGGATCCCTCTTTGCTAGACTGCGCACAACTACACACCCATTTGTCCATGACGTCCGTGCCTCAAGGCGGGGCCGTAGGGACATGATAGGAATAATGTCTCAAATTTACATCTTCTTCGGAGCTGTATAGCTCGCCCAATAGCATCTCCCAGAACCCCAGATTCCAGTATTGTGCATGGTTTCTCCTGACAAACATTCCCATCAATTTTCCCGAACTCCGCCAGGGACTTCATATTGCAAGGCAGGGTAACTCAGGACCTTTGGCAGGGTAACCAGAGCCCCAAGGCAGGGTAACCTAATCCTGAAGGTAGGGTAACCTTGCCCACTGGACAAGGGGACTTTACCCTGTTACCCTGTCTATCCCTTCACTGGAGATAGATCTTTCCCCAGTTACCCGGCCTAGCTGAGTAACTGCCCCTTCAGAGGTCCCTAAGTACGCTGACACCACTCCCGGGTGTATCCAAGTATCTAGATACCCTTGCAAGTTATTTCTGTTCGTCTTGGAGCCCGGACCATCGGGCCTCCATAGGTCAAGGTCTTACTTGCCTGGCGGTTCCTATTAGTTTGCCTCTGGGCTGCCTGTATGGGTATAGGTTCCGGCTACCATAGCTTATGTATGCTGGGTCGTTACAGAACCAGAGGGGTTCAGCGCATTCCGGACAACCAATCGCCTCTCACTCGATCACGGGCAGCATTTATGGGGGATTGATTGCGCCGATAGTGCATAGTGTGCGCAGAGGTGGTTAATAAATAGTGGTCTACCTCCCCATTCAGATTACCCACGACCTACCATCCCTGGCCGTCACATCCAGTACGTCCTAGCGGTGGAGGGGGGGACTGGAAAACGTGGCTTGCATGATGCCTGCACTCATACTCGAGGGAGGTGGGTATGTATTAAAGGGTTTTTCTGACGGTATCACTTGCCAAATGGTCCCTCCCAGATTCAACTTCAGACTACCTGTCAGTACTTGTAGCTTCGGACAAGTAGCAACCGCCGAAGCCCGTCCTATCGCCCTCCAACATGGACCATTATACCATGCCCCAACGACACCACAATATACACTGTACTCATAGTGCCGCAGCCATCTATATACGTTCATCACCTTCCACCATCCAGCTAGGTCTTCCCTAGCAATACAATGATTCTCGGATTCTGGCTCTCAAAGCCACAGGGAGTAGTGCTGGCCAAGAGCCACACCCAAAAAGCCAGTAAACTTCAGTCTCATACAAATAGCCACAGATCACAGAATGGACAGCAAAAACGAACGCAAGATGTCCGCAGTACAAATGAATCGGAAGGCCCCAAGCAACCTGCAAAGCGACACCGAACACCTATAACAGACAGCCACACATCACAGAGCCGACAGCGAAAATGAAAACGAGATGTTCAAGGTACACAAGAAACTAAAGCGTACAAGCAACCGGTAGTCAGAGACCGAACGCCTGTAAGGGTAGGCCCAATGGCCGTCTCTCCACCACGACCCGTAAAGCGATGACTGGTTGATGAAGAACAACGAAACCGGTTCGCCGGAATGGGAGCAGTTCCCTGTTGGCTAGCCCCGAAGCTGATAGGGTGGGACGGGCCCAGGCCACTACGGCTGGAGGAGAGGTCTCCCTCCCTCCCCAATGTCGAACATATGCAAGGTTCTCAGGGGTTAGACTGTGACGGTCACTGCAACGGGTGATTGAACAGCAGCGGCCAAATGCCCGCAAGGATAGGCCCAATGGCCGCCCCTCCGCCACGACCCGTAAAGCGACGACTGCTTGATAAAGAACAACGAAACCGCTGTGGGGGGATGGGAGCGGTTCCCTGTTGGCTAGCCCGGAAGCCGATAGGGTGGGACGGGCCAGGGCCACTACGGCTAGATGAGAGGTCTCCCTCGCTCCCCAATATCGAACATATCCAAGGTTCCCTGCAGTTGGACTGCGACGGGTACTGCAACGGGCGATTGAACACCAGCGGCCAGAGAGGCCAGCCCTATGCATGCCCCGTCAACAGCATGGTGAGCATGCCGCAGGGCCATCCCAGGTCCAGTGGGAGGGGCAGGAAGCCTTTGCTGCTAACAGATAGATGATGTAGTAAGAGAGACTAGCTCGATCTTCAAATGATATTTGTTGAATGTATAGTCAGGTGTCAGAAATAGCCGAACACCACAAGGCAACAATAGGTATGCATTCTTCCTGTTGCTGCCTCCGGGCACTCGGCTATTTCTGACACCTAGCTGTACAGGAGTCTATCTGCACTCTCGAAATCTATCAAGTGACAGGAAATCCTAAGCACAGGGACTGCTCTCAATGCTCCCAACGCTTCCCATGGCTTGTACCCACTCTATAATCTCCTGGTCACAGTCCAATAGACCTGTATCCACTCCCATATCCCCTTCATAATCTCCGTTCCAAGTCTCCATTCCAGAATCTCCACCCCAGTCCCCACCCTTACATCATTGCACACCCCCATAGACCCGTGTCCACTCCTGTATCCACTCCACAATCCTGCCACTCCAAGACTCCATTTCAGAATATCCACAAGCGTCTCTCGCTTCCCAAGGTCTCTGCTCATGGTTTGTATTTCTGGCTCTGCTGTTGAGATCTCCAGCCTCAGTGCATCGTGGCTTGCGTGGAGCATCAGGGCATGGGGTCACGGGCCGCCGCCGGCGCCACCGGCACTGAGCTTTGGTGTTGGTACATGACGGGTTGCATGAAGCATCAGGCTATTGCAGATCGTGCGTGTATGTGGCTGGCCTCTCTGGCCGATGCTGTTCAATTGCAACGTCCGAGAGTTGCCTCCCGAGGTTGGATTTGAACGAATCCAACTGCCGCAAGCGCGCTACCACAATCAGGAGTTCATACTCGGCGTGACCTCGTCGGTGAACATTTCTAATTTGAGGAGGACTACGGTCAGTATAAAGACTATTGATTTGAGGCCTAATACCCAGCATCTTGATATTGACGATGGTTTACTACAATGTTATAGTAATGTTCTGTCTAAATTAGTAGCTAGTGGTCTGGTAATGGTCGTTAGTTTAGGTCAGAAAACCAAAGCCAAAGTCCAAGGGGACGGACAATTTTATACCCATTTCCGGGCACCTGTGCTGGGTATTGCAAGCAACCTATTGGCAAGGTCAAGTGCGATCTGTACATAGTAGCGACTATGGAGCAGAGATCATGGTAATGATATTGGCTAGTCATGATAGCGCAATTGGCAAGGTTGTTACCCACCTCGTTGGCATTTAGTGTTGATATTTAACGCAACTACAACATGCCCCAATCCTATCATGTTAGCCAGCCTGGTATCGCTGATGGAAAGCGATGAGTACTATGTGGTTGAAAGCAGGAAACCGCAAATACTCACCACTCTCCATCATGTTAGACGCGGATTCCGTTGCACTTGGCTGTCAGGTATGGCGAGCGGGGATCCTCTTTATTGCCGCCACCCACAAACTGTGAGATACTGGGGGCTAGCGTCTCATCTATCTGCAGTGTATGTACCGTACCATATTAAACTGGCACATGGGGTAGGCGTCAGTGGGTACTCGCGCATGGTCATGGATTAGTGACAGATAATGATCGGGTTTTGCTCAACTACAGTAAAGGGTGCTCAATCAACTCGATCATAGGGGTCCCCTAGATTATTGGTAGTGCTCGATCATAGTAAACTATGCTTGACTATTACTGGGTACATTATGATGCGGCACAGACACGTACCATATGGTGGCATCTCTCATATCATGACATGTAACGATTTACAGAGGCTAGGGGTAGCAACATTTGAGCGGTCGACTCAGCAGAATGACACGCAAATGTACCCCATCGTACTTCAGCCATCCTGAACATGTACCGCTAAACCATGCAGCCGTGAAGAGCATAGTTTTACTAGTCACAAAGGCTGGTCATTTGTGCCAATCCTTTAGCGCCAGGAGGGGGTCTGTCGAACTCTTGGCACAGTGGCAAGAATAAAACCGTTCCGTCAGTTGTCAAAGTGTGAAGCCAACCAGAGGGGGTTCAACAGACTCACCCTAGATATCCTGTTACGCCATCCAAAGCAAGTACCGTTAAGCTATGAAGCCATCATCACAGTTTCGTAGCGCATAGATCGATAATTTATCTGGTCCCTATCCGAGGTCCACGCTAGAAATTCACTGTAACTATGGGGGTCTGGTGGCTTTGCGCCGTGTATTGAGCCTAGCCTATATCTTCATCCGGTTGGTCTCGCTGTTCTGTGCTCCTGACCAACCTCTCGCGTTCGTCTTTAAGGCACTGAGAAAGCTCGAAGGCATACCAAGTCATGAACGGCCTACCTCCTCTCTCTCTCTTACTCGCAAAGGCATGACGTTTACGGGCAAGATATTTGCCAGAGCCTCACAATTTTGTGGTATGCAATAGGTAATCAATATATTCCACCAAGCGCGGAAGCAATAGCAGTTGTATTCACAAACGTCATGCGTTTCCAAGTACTCGTCCCTCGCAAGAAGTACCTGAAAACAGGGATTAAAATAAAATGTCTGTGCGTGTCTGAGGCCCATACAAAATATGCCCCCCTATCTTTGGGTACTTCTTTCAGGGAACGAGTAAGCTGTACCTTGGTATGGAACCGGTTTTTCCCTCATTGTGGTCTTTGTGAAGATAGTAGCCATTGCATACTAACCTGCGTTGGCCCTTCTTAGACCTGGGCGGTATGCCATAATGATTGAGCCACCTCACCATGGATCCTTGTAATGTCGAAGGGTTTTGAAAGAACTGGTATTGCATACCATTCAGATCCAAGCAACCCTTGGCGCTAGGCAACGGCGGTCCTTTTGAGCACTTCGGCGTTATGGCCCCTCGGCTGCGATGCAAGGGTAGCAGGTTGTCTGGGTCTAGGGTGTGCAATTAAACTGGCATGTCGGCCTTCAAATACGCAATTCCTAGGTGGCTAAATAATCACAATCCATGCATCGCAGACCCTCCGCGGTCCTTGTTGAAAATCCCAAAACGATTTTGGGGCACACAGAGCTTGGCTTGGCCAGAACATTCGGCAGGTATATGTGCGAGTGGCTAAACGGGCAATCGCACCTTCGTGGGGTAATCACAACACAGTATCAGGGTTGCAGCACACCGGCGACCCCTAGGAAAGGCATGAAATATCAGGCAATCGACTTAAGGTCAGAGGGCCACACCCAGATTGGTGCGGGATCCGCGAGTCTCATCCGTCCATTGGATAACGGTTGCCTTATCCCTAGCTCACAGAGATAGCGATCCCCCCGCCGTAGTCGAGGGACGGCCAGTTAGCCAAGCTCATTAAATGAAAAATTGATCTGTTCTGAGCTGTGCTATCCTAAGGAGGGTTTGCTGGGGGCCAACCAGAGGGGTTGGACAGACATCTTTGATACCCGGTGCATGCAAGAGATGCATGTAAGAAGACAGCAATCACAATCCAGCATCGCAGCACCCTCTGCGGTCCTTGTCGAAAATCCCTCAACGAGTGATGTGATAGCCTGGACACCCGCGTGGAGAGCCTCAATACGTTCGCGATCGGAAGTTCCGTTGAAGGCTGAGGGTTCCGGTGCTGTCATACTTGCTAATCGTGCATGGGTTGAGCCCGTATTCAACGGGTTTCTGGGTAGAGATTGGTGGCATTTGAGCTCGATATTTTTATCCCCAACCACCAAGAGGTGAACAGCAGTGGATCAGGGCTCAACCCTGGGCCCCCGCTATTCGCGGAATAGTACAGCAGTCGTGTTCACAAACGTCCTCCACCGAGTTGCCCCCCGACCACGGAGGATCTCTTATGCCCACGTCCTCCCCACCGCCGACCCTTCGCATTAGAGATTTTTGCGGGTTAACTGTGCGCACTTCTAAACTAATGAATGGAAAGATAGGAATATACTCCACCGCTAACCTTATAGGAGACATATTGAGACCGAGATGGGCGATACCACCAATAAGCGACAATGGAGCTGGCCCAGTCGGATCGGTTGGCCGGGGGGCACCGGTGCCCAATCCCAACCACCACTACAGCCTTCAACCATGAAGCGACGGCGTCTAAGTCCGGATCATGCTCTCGATATCGTAGCAGACAGGGATGGTGTAATTTCAGTGTCCATACCAGTATCATTAGCCGGCCGAAATGTCACGATGGATGCGGAGATGATAGATGATCCACCCTTACCCAGAACCCTCGAGCCGCCGAGCAGCATTGACACAGACACCGAGAACGACACTGAGCTAGATTCTCCACCCTTACCCAGAGCCCTCGAGCCGCCGAGCAGCATTGACACAGACACCGAGGACGACACTGAGATAGATTCTCCACCCTTACCCAGAGCCCTCGAGCCGCCGAACGACAGGTCTCGTCCTGCAGGGGCGAGATGCCAACCAGCCGCATCTCGATCGTGCCGGGGCGCTAAGCGGGTCCGGTTCGAGCTCCCTAGGGTCGAACAAGGAGGGTGTAAACGTGTCACGGCAATAGTACCAGGGCGTAGATGGACAAATAGCGACGACCGGCGACTGCGTGAGGGACTTGCACAGCGATCAAGCATCCGCCAGATCGCGGCTACCCTCGATCGAACACCGAGTGCCGTTCGGGCCAGGTTGGCGAGGTTGCGAAAGGCGGGTGCCATTAAGCCCACCTCGGCACGGCGGCGTAAGTGGACGGTTGTGGAGGATGCGCGACTGTGTGAGGAATACGTGCGAGGGACTGACACAAGCACCCTTGCGGATATTCTCAATCGAACACCATGTGCCGTTCGGGGTAGAAAGGCAAGGGCCCACAGGGCCGGTACCATCAAACCCATATCGGCCATCACCAACCCTCTCCCGACCCAGAAATTGAACATATATGCATTTGGCACCGGTGACAATGCCGAGCTGGGTCTCGGGCCAGATGTTAACGCAAAGGTTGTCAAACGTCCCAGATTGAATACCCACCTCCTCCCCGATAAGGTGGGAATAGTTGCAGTTGCAATTGGTGGTATGCACGGCTTAGCCTTATCGTATGAGGGGAAGGTGTACTCGTGGGGTGTTAATGATCAGTGCGCTCTGGGGAGAACAACCACGCATACACCTCTGACCAGGGCTGTGCGTTCCGGCGATGATAGCGACAGTGACTCTGACGACGAAGTGCCCTTGAATCCATTGGAGAGCACGCCAATGCTGATTACAGGGTTTCCGGCGGGGACTGTGATTACGGGAATTGCTGCCGGTGACAGTATTTCGATCGCTATTACCGATACCGGCAGGGTTTACGGATGGGGAACATTCCGGGTATGTGCTTTATTCTCCATTCGGGGTTAGTAAGTTAATTTACTGTTTAGTGCGCCGACGGCATTCTCGGATTCAATGAGAGGACTAGTGTACAGGATGTTCCAGTCCTGCTACCTACGCTCAGGAACATCGTTCAGGTCAGTATTGGTACTGATCACGTCCTTGGCCTTACGAAGGAAGGAGAGGTGTATGCGTGGGGCAACGGTCAGCAATCCCAGCTCGGGAGGCGTGTCTCCGAGAGGCGTCGCCTCACTGGGCTGAACCCTCACCAGGTGCCCCTTCCCCGGCGCCAGGTCAAGTACGTCGCGACCGGCTCATATCATTCTTTCGCAATTACCCAGGACGGCAGGGTCTGGGCATGGGGGCTCAATCAATATGGGCAATGCGGGATATACGAGCCTCAGCGCACCGGAGAAGATAGTACTGTGATTCCCGTTCCTACCGTCGTCCAGCGCCTTGCAGGGTACACAATCGTTCAGATATCCGCCGGAGAACATCACTCAACCGCCCTGACCGAGGACGGTGAGCTCCTAGTCTGGGGCCGTCTTGATGGTGGGCAGCTCGGTATTGACCCTGTGGGGCTTTCAGTAGATGATTGCGTCCGCGACGCGAAAGGCAACCCCAGCCACCTCAGGACCCCACATGCTGTCCCCAGCATCAGGTTCTCCACCATTGGCTGTGGCACGAACCACAATATTGCCATCTCGAAGGAGGGACAAGCATACTCTTGGGGCTTCAGTGGCAGTTACCAAACCGGCCTCGGCCCCGTTGCCGGTGACGAGATCATGGCCCCTACAAGGATTGAAAACACGGCCACCAGAGGTGTCAAGATGACCTTTGCCGCTGCCGGTGGGCAGTTCTCCATCCTCGCTGGAATTCCTGCGGAGCCTGCTAATTGCGGTTATTCGGGTGCCGATGCACATGCCAATGATTCATATGCTAATGATGATGAAGAGGCTGCGGAGGAGGACGAGGGAGGGGATTAACAGGGGCCGCTGACAGACCCAAAGGATGGGACCCTCACAACTGGGATTTGTGCATCTACGAATATGTGACCTTTTAGTAACTTAATTAATAATGTTGGTCGAATAACCCCTCTGCGCACACTGCACACTAGGTGTGAACCCACGAGTAGTAAAATCTCCTCTTCTTCTGAAGTTACTTTTTGCCAAGCCTCCTTATTTGTGTATTATATAAGCAAAGTGAATTAACCATGGGGGCGGACTCCCTCAATAAGGATTCTAGATGTCTGCCAAGGCAAGGCGATCAGTGGCAGTGGCAACGGGTTGGAGTGGAAGAGAGGTCGTAATCAATACCGAGGCTATCCCTAGTGTTGAGGTTACGATAGCGATAAATGGGGGCAGGCCTGCACACAAAGGGGTTGACCTTAGTTCGCAGTTCAATGGGCTCCTACGCATCATGCTACATTGGAGCCTCGTTGCCTGAGGGAAATGCCAAGCCCAAGTCAGCTACCGCTATCCAACACACTGCCCTGCTCATTTCACGCCTCCTGCAGTTACTAAACAACACTCCCCCCCACCTTGTCCCCTCACTCGCTTCCCTCGTTCCCATTGTTCCTTTTGTGTCGAATGCAACCGCCACAGTCCCAGGCCACGGGCATCTCCATCCATAATCCGTACGAGATTTGGCCAAGTGTTACCCTGAGCTGGCACACCTCCTATAATAGCTAATGCATCACGTTTACCTATAAGGCAATACATATCCCCCGCCATCATGCCAGCGTTGCTGTGTGGCAGTGGGGCTTCCTGTGCTGGAATTCCATCTTCGCACTAATGAATAGCTTGCCCCTCCTCCAATCCCTCAGCCCACACGCAATCCTGGAGCCAGCCAACAGACTCGCCTCACCCCCCGGCCGGCAGGTGCAAGAGGTGTTCGAATACGGTCCGGGTATTGATTTGGGTATGGTCTATGCCGCCTTGGTTGCGTATATAAACCCAAGTTCATCCACACTGGGTTCTCTGAAGACCACATTCGAGGTCACACAACCTTTCCCAACTGCGTCTATGTCATCTAATATGGGGTCCATTCTTCAAGGCATCAGAGAGCTGCACAATAGGTGGATACCATGGAATACCAATATGAAGCGTCAAACACTTACGCCGGCAGGACGCCAGTCCCCCATTCTTCAAGGTGTCCAAGAATGACACAATGGGCGGATGCCATGGAATACTAACCTGGAGAGTCAAGCACAAGGGTTACACAAACGGGGTGTTTTTCTGCAGATATTGGTAGGGCTCCAAGAGACAGGTACCATTTCGGCGAAAGTCCACCCCCCCCAGAACCACCTAGCGACCCTTTACACATTAGGTAACTGCAACAATGCCTGGCTGAGCCCTGGGCTAGAGGTTAACGCAGCGACCGACAAAGGTCCCAAGCTGAATGCCCACCTACACGGCGCACTGCTTTCGAATCGGAGAGACCAAATGCGGGCACCGGGAGGAGACCGGTATGAGGTACATGGACATGGGAGGAAGGGGAGACCGCATTCACCCCATGGTATTGAGGTCAGCGAGGCATGCATAGCCGGTAACCCGACAGCGCCTTCCTTCCGAACAGCTACATATACTGTCCAAGCCAGACACTGGGCAACAGGGATCCTACTATATGACCTTGGTCTGGGCTCATGGACCACCGTAGCCTGGGTGGCCTATATCACCCCTAATAAACCCCTGATCACCCTAGCAGGGAGGCCGATGCATGCAGTGGCTGTGACAATATCCAACCCTGACCCTTGCTTAACCCTTGGACATCTTACATATATCATTGCAATTGCCTCTGCCATTGCGCGATTCAGACCACCCACACAACCCAGCCCCACACTACACTTCCATTTCAGTATTATAGTCTCTCATATGTTTGCCTTTTCTCTCACTATCTACCTCCTGAGGGAGCTTAGTTGTGTCTCAGTTACAGCTGTGCGAGGATTGTTGGATACATGTTGAAGACCATGCACATATATAGAACGCCCATCACACCAAGGTTGCAGGCGATCACATCGGTTTTCATGCCTTCATATGATCTCTTCATTCCTAGCCTAGCCTACCGTAATACTTGTAGAATCCACTATCTCCGTATGCAAGGCTATTTCCGTTAGTCCCTGTATCAGTCCAATAAAGATTTAGTTTGTCAGGCAACAGAATTGCGAATGCCAACTAGTGAGATCCAAAACACTCGGCACGCTCCAGCTTGACCATGTGAGGAAAACACTAATCCCTCTTAGGGGCTTTTGTCTCTGAACACGGAGATTAGGTGCCCAGCGAAGATAGTGGATTATACGAGTAAATACGGTACAACCAAAGGGTGGGCGCCCTGGGGTATGGCCTAACCCCTAATTCCAACCTTAGAAGGATCACCCTTAGTATGATATACAAGCGACGGGCATCTACGAGCGCGGCTGATAGATAAAACAGTCACATGTATTTTGAACTTAAAGCAGCCTAGTGACAATGGAGTGATCGTCATAATCCCTCAGCTCCATGAGCACCAAGCCCCCCTCACTCTATCTTAAGAGAATTCTTCAGACCCCAATTACATGCTATTAATCTCTGATTCACAGCATACAACATGGGTTATACTGAAGGAGCCTCAGATATCTCATTGGAGATATGTTCTGCGATACTTACTCTCCCCCTCTTTACCAATAAGACCTGGATTGAGACATCTAAATGCCTTCTTGTGAATCCATCTTCTGCCGCTGGTTTTGTGTGTATCTGTAGTTGTAACTTGCTGCTTTAGCTTATCTTATCACACGTGACTATTTTATCTATTGGCCGCCCTCGTAATGCCACAAACAATTGTCTCATAAATCTAGGCATTACTATATTAAGGATTCTGCCACAACGGTAAGGCCAACTTTGCCTCCCCACATACTTGTACTACCAGTACTTGTACATATGAGCATGATAAATAGCCGATTAACTAGGCGACATGACTGCCTTTCCTGTTTATCCCTACCCTCAAAACCCCCGGTTGGCTCTCAAGTCCTCCCGGCCACGGAATTATTGAACCCACCCCAACTCATGTACAAGCCCTATAGGCCTTGCGGGGGATACCCAGCCGATACCTAACCCGCAGAAAATGTAACTGTAGTGACGGCAATCCCACCACACAACAGTATAGATCACCATCTATTTAGTCCTATAGGAAATCGCGCGGTGTCGCTGGGCATGCTCCCACAATGGTTTGTTTGTTTGATTGCATAGTCTTCGGGAGCATGCTTTTTGTTTTAGGCACACTTTGGCTTCTGCCCATGATGTACCTGGAAGGATGGGGGGTTAGCGATATCTCGATGGCCCCCGCCGATCTGATGTTGAAAAGGCCCAGAAAACAATGCTCGTTTTGTATCCTGCACCCACTCCATCTGAGTCGAACACACAGAATCGTACAGAGCCGGGGTTACAAGTGCATTAGTATACCAGTTGGTAAGTGCCAGGCATCTTATTATCTAGAGGCGATAACAATTTGTAACCAACAGCACTAGCTCGATTATTACCTCACGTAGGCAGTGTTAAGGTATAGTACTACTGGCAATCCTTCTCAGAGACTGTTAGCTGAAGGGGCAGCGGACCGTAGTGGTTATTAAGGTGAGAGAGAATTTGTGAAATTCGAGGTTAGACCGTGTGAGCCCTCAGCGAGACGGCACCCTCAGCGAGGCGCGGCGTTGTCTGCCACCTAAAATATTGTAGCCTCTCATTGAGGGTGCCGTCTTGCTGAGGGCTCACACGGTCTAACAAGCGAGCCGTTTGAGGATAGGGAGTAGGGACAGGGGGGCGTAGGAATAGGGATCCTCTTGCGCTTCAGTTGTGCCCCTCGGATCCCCCGATCAGAGAATGGTTTGTCATACTGGTACCGGGCTAGATCCCTCGGTCGGTCTGGATCAGGAAATGTGGAGCTAGGTGTGCTAAGTAGGGGTCAGTAGTCAGGACAGCTATTGCATACATCCAAAGCCCTGCTGTCCGGGCTGATTCTCATCTATGCAATAGCGGTCCATTTCACAAGTGATACGACATTACGAGTACTCGCTATTGCATACTGCCAATAATGATGTGGTCTGATTCTACCCCCAAAAGCAAACCTTATCAGTTTCATGATGTGAAGTGGCTGGTTTTGTCTAGTCGGACCAGTAATGTGATAAAGAGTTATTATTACATTAAGTACTGCAATTGTACCCATAGCTATCACACATCAACTCGGACAACCAGTTTTATTGTACTCGCAAACGCATGACATTTGTGAACACAACTGCTATTGCATACCACCAAAATTGTGAGGCTCCGGCCAATTTTTCCCCGTATGCAATACCAATTTTGTTTACAAATGTCATCCCTTTGCGAGTATATACAGGCTCAATCACGGGATAAATGTGCCACCCCATTTGCCAGTCTTTCCCCTACCCCCTTTGCACATGTTTTATGGATTAGAACACAGTTTCCCGCATACTGTCCAATGCGGATGGTAGTAAGTACCGTATTAACCCAACAAATTGAGTATCTCGGTGCAGGCGTCTAAACCGGGCCAAATGGTTCCTAACAAAGCCTAATGGTTAAATGAAAGGAAAGGGATAATGAGATCGCATTTACATCGGCTTACCGGGCCAAGGTGGCTCATGCAATCTCCCTATTCCTTTTTGTAGACTACTAAACCTGGTTAGGAATCGTTTGCCCTGGTTTGGACCCGCGCAAGGAGATCCTCAATTTGTTCTGTTAGTAGGAAGAATGTGGGGAAGGGCTAGTACGTGAGAGGCCGAGATGAGGGAGTGGCTTCTACTCGGCTATCCTGACAGCTTGTACTCCGACGATTAGTGCGAGGGCTGCAATTACCACACGTGTTCCACTGCGTGGTGAAGGCAGAGGACCCTTGAGGATACTCTGCAAAATGTTCTTGTTGGGCAAGGAATCTAGGTGTCCCGTGGCTCCATTCCGATTGGATAATACCGGGTTCAATGGTCAAAAGGGTACTCCGGCCGTGGGAGCAGTCTTAGGATTTAGCGGATTGTGATTATGAATACGCTGTGGCGAAGGCTGATTAGCGAGACTGCGGGGAGTTGGGCCTACCAGGCTGGCTGTGGTGGTGGCGTGGATTTCCACCCCTTGGATTTCCACCCCTTGTCCAAGTCTCTTGAAGAATAGGAGGAGGTATACCGCAAGCGCAACGCCACACGCCCCTTGCCTGAACCGCCGAGAGGATAGTAACCCGCGAAGCCAGCTAGCGCAGAGTAAATACCCGTACACGATGCCCCGGATAGGTGCGACATCCGGCCGCGTCCGATCCATACATGGATCCGCCTTTGCGCCCGCGTTATCCAGCCGTACTGCACGTGCTTCCACCCTCTCCTCCATTCTCCTGTCATCATCTCGCTGTGCCTCCTCAAGTGCTTCCACCCTCTCCCTATCCCGGATCTCCTGCTCGCGATCCTTATCTCTCCTGAAGAGATCTAGCCGTGCTACAAGCGCATCCACCTTCACCTCCGTTCTCCTGGCATCACCGCGCAGCTCCTCGTGTTGTGCCTGTCGGACCTCTTGTTGCCATGCTAGCCTTGCTACATGATCCATGTGTTCTGACTGTCGGTCATAATTAGATTGCGCTAGCATTCTAGCAAGTCCTTCGTGTTGCGACTGGAGGGCACTGAGGCACACATCATGTACGGCACCGAGCCATTCAGGATGTGGCTTCCTGCAACCCGGACCGAATCGGCACTGGTCTCAGAACCTACAAGGACACCAGACAACCGGGGCTGAACGAGCCACGGCCCCATCGTGTCCCTCGGAGCTAGGGACTGGTGCGGGTGCAACAGGATTTGTCGGGGATGGTGCCCATCTGCTAGCAAACATGTTGGAGGTGAGTAGAATCGATGCGCTTTGGAGTAGATGGATTGGAGTGGGGCGTGGAGCGTGGAGTAGAGACAATGGAGCCTGCGGAGATCTCGAGTGAGGCGTAGGATGGAGCGCTGATTATATATTCACGGTGACCACCATCCGTAACCGACCCCCGTGTTCCACATCACAGAGATAGCTGTAGTCACGCAGCACCCTCCATTTATCACCCTAAGTGGGGGAACGTGGCCCACTCACGATCCCCCAATGCCAGCCCTTGGAGCTATTTGAAACTGGTAGTGCATGTTCCACCATCAGGGATTGAGACGGGGATCACTGTCTGGGTTTCAACTGGTTAATAAATAACGAATAGGATCCGGCAGGCACCGCGCCCCAATCTAGTTTTATCTTCTGATAGGGGGATTCCGAGGTTGACAGTCAAAGGGTGGATTTAGAACATGTTGGTTGGTTGGATAGCGTAATTTGCGCTACTGGAGTATGTAATAGAAGTTGTGCTCACAAACGTCATTCAATTGAAGACGAGTACTATGTGGTCTCTCTGGAAGAAATGCGACCTTTGTAGTTTCTCTTGGGGTTGTGACGAATATCTGGTGACAAACAGTGGTATTCAGCCAGTAAAATTAAATTCGTCAATGGCATTCGACCTTTCGATTGGCCGTGTCCCTCATGGTAAAGGCCACTCCAGTAATAACTCCAACCTCGACGGCCCACCCTCCCCAACAACCCTCCCCACATTCTCCATCTATAGGGGATAACGGGTCTTTTCCTTGATTGCCCCCCCTTCAACAACGCCCTTCACCGTCATGCTTGTCCCCTACCTAGCCAGCCCTTTTAGAGATCCGTTGCTTGCGGTGGTGTCAATGCTGCTGGTCTGTGGAGAGGGGACACATAGGGAGATACATGCTGGGCAATATAAAGCATTCTCGGCACCCACCACTGCTAGAGCAGCGGTTCGCTACAAACACTTGGGTGTTGCTTGGTATGGCTGTGTGCCGGTTTGGTTTGCATTGACGAGGCACACGTGGGGGTACCAGACAGCGATGGCAGATTGCCATTGTAAATGCGAGGAGCCACTACAGGCGCCCCCATGATTCTGCCTCTGCACTCAGCCATGATCTAGTAATCTCGTGACTAGCACGGACTTGCCCGGTCCCCATACTCCCTGGTCATGAATCAACGCTAGCTAATGGCTGTTGATCTGCCATCAAAGAATGTTAGTGCGATCCACGGCGCTGCCTAGTGGACTCGTCCTCGAGAAACCACCAGGAGCCACCACCTGAACCTCCTCTGCGGAAGCCAGCATTATCGGCCGCTCAATGGGCCCTCAGAGCTCCTCTACCCCCCGCCATTGCACACGACTATGCACAGACTGGGCCACCACATCCAAGGCCATATTTAGTAGAACAATACCATTGGTGAGGCAGAGCCCATTCAGGAGGATGCGCGGTGTGGGCCAAGAGGGTGGGGTAGTGGGGATTATACACCAAGTATTGCTCTGGTACGGATGTGGGTGACCAGACACTCAGGGAACGGCTAGGCGTCTAAACTCCCAGACAGTCCGGTATCCCACGTCCCCGATTAGGCTTCCAGGGCTGGCCACCTATTGGGAATACCTTTTGGGTTGACTATTGATTTAGGCGGGCGCCATTAAGACCATAAGGATTGGGATGCCGAAGGGGATCACTCCCGAAGTGGGATACATCCTAGAGTGGACTATGCTGAAGGCAGGTGCCCTCACCCTTAGCTATATATTCGGAGGTGACTCGCTGGGAGATGTGACCAAGCAGAGAGAACAGGCAGCCAATGGGTAAGAGTCGGGAACAAACCAGTACCGCCACATCCAACCCCAACCAGGAGGCCGTCGAGCAGGGCCAAAGTATCGAGAAGAGATTCGAGGCATCGGCCAATATGGCCAGCACATCAAAGGGTCCTGGACCTGGGGCGCCGCTGGGTAGATCCCCGGCTCCGGGGACAGCACCGGCAA
>PYWC01000006.1:816156-874473 GCA_003182015.1 Tuber magnatum
GCCAACACGGTTCCAGCCGACAATAGACGCGACGCCAGTGCCAGCATGGTCAAGACTCCGGATGCTGACTTCACAATTGAAGAACTCCAACAGGACCAGGTGTTCTCTGTGCCAACATCCAGCATTGATGGTATGGGTCGTGTGGTCGCGTACCAAAAGATAGGGTTTGGCCGCAGCGTGATAGTTGCGACTGGGCCAAACCGGTTCTGCAAGTATCGTATACGGCCAGCCAGAGATTACGGCATTGGCCGCAACAAGACCGATATCCCACTTTCCACTCCTAGGCCGGATGCCCATGGCAGAGGGTTTGCCCTCGCTGGGATAGCCTACCAGGATAAAGGTGATCTTGGCCCTGCCGTTTTGAATCCCGGATTACATCAAATGCCAAGAACCTATATCAAGGTCAAGTGGGATGACGGTGCACCTGACACGTGGGAAACGAGAACCATACTTCGGCAGCTAATGGGCAAAGTGGTGGCTGACCAGGCCATCTTTGACTGTGCATCCCGATTTGAGTGGGATGCGCGAGGGTTTATGGACAATCACCCAGGTTGGGGTCAGGGGGATTTGGTTACAGTGAAGAGGGAGCCGGGTGAGGAACAGGATGAGGCCTTCGATGATGAGGAGATGGAATTGTAGGGGATTTAGGTGTAACTCTGTATTATCACATATGATGCTCCTGGAGAGCTTAGCCTAGATAATCGGGCGATCCGCAACTGAGACCGGAAATCTAGCCACCAGCCATATGTTGACATAGACCCAGCCTTGCTCCTGTACCTTTGTGCTTTGTGTATACACTGCCCACAGAGGGGCAAGGCTCACAACACCATGGTGTGTATATGTGATGGGGAGACACACAGTTAATACATGTATTGGAGTTTATCCGGTACTATAGCTACTATCTACATTCCGAAACCCCCCGGCGCAGCTTATGCCTGCCACACGGCAAGGATACAGGATGCCTAATAGCTATGCCCAGCAAGGATGCGGCACGGACACGTATCATAGCATCTCTCATATATCATGACTTGTTACGATTTACAGAGGCTAGGGAGGGGCATGGGCAACATTTGAGTGGTTGACTTGGCTTGAAGACTCAGCGGAATGACGGGCGAGCACTGCTTCCAGTCGTCCCGTCCGTCCAAGATGGGGTGAGGATGACAAAGGACGAGATGGCCGTCGACTACAGACACGCAAAATTGCGCAATGGGACAAACTAGTACCCAAACAAGTTAAGAAATAAAACTAAAGTAAACCACTAGTGTGTAGTGATGATTTGACAAAGGAAATAACAACTATCGTGAGAACAACATATAAAAATGCATCGCTAAACCAGGAAGGAAAACGGTCTGTCGAACCCTTGGCACAGTGGCTAGAGCAAATAGGGTTTCGTAAGTTGTCAAGGCGTGAAGCCAACGAGAGGAGGTTAAACAGACTCACCCTAAATAAGCTGTCCTGCCATCCAAAACACGTACCGTTGAACCATGAAGTCATCATTACAGCTTTCGTAGTGCATGGATCGATAGTCTATCTGGTCCCGATCTGAGGTCCATGCTAGAAATAGGCAGTAACTATAGAGGTCTGGTGGCACCTGCTCCGCGAGTCGAACCAGGGCCATTAACTCGAGTTGAGCCTGGCGCATCTCTGCATCCAGTTGGTCTCGCTGTTCGTACAGAAGCTCTCTGATCTGGACCAATCTCGTGCGCTTGTCCTGGAGGTAAAGCCAGACATACAGGCTAGTAAGCGGTTAGTAATACCGCTCTGCAATCCCTTGTGTGCAAAGCATAGTCTAACAAAAGAGCTGGAAGGCAAATTGAGAGTCGCAAACGGTTCGTCTCTATTCTTCCGCAGACCACGGAGGCCGGATAAGCTCACGCCTTTTTGCTATCGACAGATCCTGCCTATGTCTATGAGGTATAGCTCAGACAATTATTTTAGAAAGCAAGCAAACCTTGTCATGATGCTAGCGCTCGCCACTGTCCGCTGTATGGACATATTGTGGGATATGTCAACTGTGACTGATTGAATACCCTACGATCGATAGAAAGAGGCCCAGAGGATCTATAACGCATAGGGATGGGTTGCACAACCCTCATCCCTTTTGACTAGGTTGACCAGTTCTGGCTATTGTAGTGGTTTACTGATCTGGACTCTGTAGATGATGCAGACCGCCAGAGAACTCGGATGGCAACTGTCCGTGTGCATCTGTGCTCCATACCGGTACAGTGAATATGGGTTTGCTAAGGGGTTCGTGGAAAAGGGCCAGATACCTTAAATCCACCACTGGAGATCTCGAAATAATACATGCTAGTTAATGTGAGATCCAGCGACGCATACTGGCTGTGGGTAAGTCTGTCGTGCAGGGTTTACTATGCGATCTGGCGCCAAGTGTTCGACCGACCTATCTCCAACCCCTAATACCAGTACGTGTATAGGCTATGGCTACGCGATGGGCAATGGTTTGAAATGAGCGGAGATTGGACAACTGGAAATGGACAGATGCATAGATGTCTGAAACACCAATACCAACAGCCAACTACAGTACACTAGGTCCATACCTGAGTAGAACGAAGCCAAAAGCCACCGGATACGAATACTCGAGTACCATACCTGTCCCAGGCAACAGGTATTCGGAAACAGGGGGTCCCTCTCATAGGTGGCTGACAGCCCTTTTAGTATCCATAGCCTCCGTTCGAAAAGGTCAATTCTTTCTACCGGGGGCTGGAATCGTGCCAAGGTGGTGGCATCCACCACCCTGGTTGTGAGCTTGTGAGCAACCCAGGGCACTTCAGAGGAGTGCCCTGCATCTCAACGATAATCCTGTATTAGGACACTTTTGCCCCAAGACCAGTACTAATTAAAAGCTGATCAGAGATACTTTCTGGATTATGTGCATTTTTTGTGGTTGACATTGGTGATGCACTGCTTTCAGATAAAGTACTGAGAATGTGAAGCTTTCATATCTATATATGTGGGGGTGGGGATAGGTAATAGTAGGTGCAGATGTGAAAAGCGAATTAAGAAGTATTGGGACACCATGTGTTAATTAGTACTGGTCTTAGCGCAAAAGCGTCCAGATACATTGAGAATTATCGTTGAGCATGACAAAGGTGTACAAGGTACAAGTAAATGTACAAAGCCTTTGAATGGTTCTATCTAGGGTCCCCTCCAAATATCTCCTTATTTTGGGATGTATTCACTTTTTAAATTAAATTCAGGATTAAGTTGTGAGAGGGGCACACTTTAGATACCAGGCACCATCCATCGATAATACGGTACCCTCTGTAAAACTAGGCAAACGTAGAGTACGAGTACAAAGTCCAATTACCGAATGTTGCCACATTGGCCTTGCCTACGGTAGTGCCACCTTCCGGATCATCATTACCACGCATCCACCATCACCACCTCTAGTAACGGCATATAACCTCCATCTACCACCCACGCTTGTTATCAATCATCTATCGTTATCCCCCATCTCCCCCTGCCACCCACTGGCGCCACTCCCATCCTCATCTTACTATACCCAGCAAGAAAGAACGGGGCCGGATCTACCTGGTAGACACGAGCCCAACCCTTACTCGGTCCCATAGTTGTGCCATGTCGTTGGAGCCTGGAGTGCCTGCAGGGCGGACGCCCAGCCGGGAGCTTCGGAGACTTGCTGCAAAGGTTGATGGACTATCTCGGGATCGCGCTACCCGGGCGACTAGGGTGTGGTGGTCCTTTTGTGTCCTTGCCATGCTTAGCGGGGCCCTAGTTATGGTCGGTTGGAGAGAACACGAGATCGGACAACTACAGAATGAACTAGCGTTTTCCCGTGGAGTAAACGAGGGACTACAGGAACGACTCCTCGGCCTCTACGAGCCTATGTGGCAACGGCAGCAAGAGCTATGCCACCGCAATACTGGCAATGAGGAACCCGACGTGGAAACTAGGGATGCCGAGCGAGTAGGCCGAGTAGACGCAACAATGGGGCAACAGCAACCTGAGCCGGGCGCACAGGATACTGGGCATGAGGAGGGCGGCCCGGATGGCAGCACCCGGGCAGCCGAGCGGGTAAGCATGACAGATGAGTTACTGTTATTCATCAGTCGTCTCCTCTGATGATGTGTCTGGTACGGGTAGTATGTAGGAGGGAGGGGGCAACCTGAATGTTATAGAGGGATTGTCTATGCGAGACTATTCAATCAAGCTTTATGGTACCAGAATCGCGAACCACCCCCCTGTACCATCTAGAACCTACGGCAGTTCAGTAGTCCTAATATTGATGTCTTACTCTGCAAAACATTTTCTCATACGGGAGCGAAACACCTAAATGTTGCCCCAGCCTAAAGAGCTATGCCTCTTGACCTCTGTAAATACTGTATAAGCACTCTATAACTGCGCTCAACTCAACTACAGTGTATACTCGTACGCCCTAGAGTGGCTTACCAGCAAAAGGTCAGTAAAGACAGGTGAGATAAAAATGAAGTACAAGCATGTTGCGATCGGGATATGCCGGCCCTTGGCAAATCATAGATATACTTCGGGGAATTGGTGAGGTCACGGAGTAGTGTGTGCGAAGACATACCCCCTGGCACTTGTGCAGGTATTAAGGGAACCTGTCAAGACAGGGTAACCCAGCCCAACGCCAACTGATACCGTACCATCAGTGACCACTGGAATGGTGGGTCCCGCGGATCATTCTGCAAGCTCAGCTCCTGAATCTCTACAATCCAGTCTCCACACCAATCCAACATGCCGGAGAACCTGTACATCGGGGGGTCGGACAGTGAAACGAGGACTAGCTTAAAGCGACCACGATTGAACACAGACATGCCCTGCAAGCTGTTGAATGAGGCAAGGGAGGCGGATTACGAGGCAGGTACCACAAGGGAGATAGACACTGATCTGGAATCACCGACCGAATACAACCATGTGGGGAGCTACAAACGACGACGAGTGAGTAGAGGTAAATTCATCTTACTGCCAGATGGCGACCATGTGGTAGCCGATGGGAGAACCCGACAGCGATTGACCCCGAACCCAGGGTTAGAAGCTAATGCAGACACCAACCCAGAGGCATCAACGACCGGGGCAGGTTACGAGGCAGGTACGGAGACAGTCGCATACTGACCCAACGGTAACATCTCAGTTCCGACAGCTCTTAACACCGTCATGTGCTGGAGCTAGGCTTGCCACATCCACATTACCATCCTCAGTAGTAGTAAGAAGACAACCCTCGGCCGAACCCTGCGTGCAGTTCGGGGTAGGCTGGCGGAACTCCACCAGAAGGGTACCATTAAACCCACCTCAGCCATGGTCAACCTTCTCCCTACCCAACGACTGGAAACCTACGCCTTTGGTACTGGTGAGAAAGCGGACCAGAGGTTAAGGCCAGGGTTGTCATGCGCCCTAGGCTCAATGCCCATCTTCAACATAAAAAGGTTGGAATTGTTGCCATTGCCGCTGGCGGAATGCACGGTTTGGCCTTGTCGCATGAGGGGATGGTCTACTCGTGGGGCGTCAACGATCGATACGCCCTTGGGAGGGTAACACAGTATACCCCTCCAGGGGGAGACGGGGATCCCGGAAGTGACAGCGATAGTGATGAGCTGTTGAACGCTCTGGAGAGCACGCCAAGGCTCATTGTTGCATTTCCAGAGGGGACAGTAATTACAAACATTGCGGCTGGTGACAGTATTTCGATCGCTGTTACTAAAACAGGCAGGATTTATGCGTGAGGGACATTCAAGGTAGGTCATAAAGATTTAATTAACAGTTAGGATCCTGACAATATAGCATTTAGTCCTCCGAAGGTATTCTTGGATTCAACAAGCGTATCCATATACAGCCTGTTCCCAAGCTACTGGATACACCGAAGGGTGTTGTTCAAGTAGCCTGCGGCACTGATCACGATCTCGCACTTACAAAGAGGTGGGGAGGTGTATACGTGGGGTAATGGTGAGCATTGGGAGCTCGGAACACGCATTGTCCCAAGCACTCACCTCCCTCAACTCAACCCCACCCGCGTAATCGCTAAAGGTGTGGGGTCAGTCGCAGCCGGTTCATACCACTCCTTTGCAATAGACAGAGACGGAAAGGTCTGGTCCTGGGGCCTCAATCAATATGCCCAATGTGGAATAGATGGCGGTGACACAATTCGCTCTCCGACACTGGTTATGTCTCTTACAAACTACCGGATTAAGCAAATGTCCACTGGGGAGCATCACAGGGCTGCCCTGACGGATGATGGTCAACTCCTAGTCTGGGGTCGAGTCGACGATGGGCGACCAGGGTTGGACATGGCGAAGGTTCCGGCAACTGACGTTGTTCGTACCTGGTCTGGCGCGACCGTAATTCCCTATCACGTCCGTAAACCACATGCACTTCCAGGCACTAGCTTCACCTCTATTGCCTGTGGCACACATCACAGTATCGCGATTTCGACCGAAGGACATGCATTCACTTGGGGCATCGATGTTTGCTATCAAACAGGTCATGGACCCCACAACGGCCGGGGGAGGCAATCCGTACCCCAACCCAAATTGAGAACACAGCTACCAGAGGCGTCAGCCTAGTCTCCGCGGCTGCAGGTGGGAAATTCTCCATCATTGCTGGTTTGCCAGCTATGTGTCTGACGGACAGAGTGGTGCCCTGAGCATGATGTATTTGATCTGGGGTAACGTGTTGATAGAGCATTTGTATATATCCTACCCTCTGATCCCACTATGAAAACATAGGCTAAATAAAGGTGATATAATGTATGCAAATGAATGGCCCTAGTATGAGAGTGAAACAGTGCTTAGTAGTTGCAATATAGAATGCTAGCCAGACCTCGCCCCCCAATTCAACCCAAATGGGCAAACCTATATTGTAAACCTCTGAGGATATGGTATCTAGAGAGAGGGAGAGAGAGAATCCTAGGGGTCCCTGTGGACTATTCGGGGTACACCTCGAACACAAAGTGGATTGGACACTTCCCATATCATATCACGCCGCATAGCCCTATCATGTACACTCCCGTTCGCAAAGTCTTCACGGAAAGAGAGGTGCTGGTACTTTCCTAGGACATACAATAAGGGAATATATTGGGTTTGTTCATATCGTGTACTAGAGGCTGGGACACGTATGGGCGCGATTGAAGAATAATGGGTGTATCCATTACCCCGCATAATTGAAACCAGTGATATGAGGTTGAGCCTTGTACCAGTATATATGTTGGTGCCAAGACACGGCCACAGTAATTGTCCTTCCATGAAGACTTTGCGAACCGGGGTGTACCAGATCATATTCTGTACGCGATATAGTATGAAATAGTTCAACCATAGCCTATATAAAAAAGTGGATAGCTCCTACAAGCACTAGTTTATACCTGTGGTGATAGCATCCTGCTCAAGGCAGATACCAATACAGTAGTGAAATTACAGTCAATTGCCCTAGCTTGTGTCTTGTGGTCATCATCAATGACCAAGAGGGCCACGTTGCGATTGCCATTTCCCCTGGCCATCACCTGCTGGACAGTTGCATGAATCTCATCCATAGAGCATAGAATGTCTTCACCACTGGCAGTATTACTATCGGTTGCCACCCATCTATCCACACTAATAACTCTTACATCCCGTCCTTCTTTTATCGCTTCGATCACTCCATTTGTAGCTGACCTTGCCATAGCACTAAGGGCGGTTGACCGCTCTATTATATCGGTTAATCTGGCGATGACTGCCTATGATGTCAGTCGGTGTGCCATAAGATTGGGTGCAGCTCAGGTGGCCATACCAGGACAAGGGATCATGGTGGAGGTACGGTCGCTGGTCTCAAGAAGTGGAAGGAGTTCCGGCCAATGGGGTAAGGGGCGGATATCTATGACCAATGTCTAAATATGTGAGTTATTGTGCTTAGTGATTATACAGATGTGGAATGTACCAAGCTTTGCATCCCGATTCCAAACCCCGCCTGGCATGCATGCCGGGGTCTGCCCAACGTGTAATCTAGCTGCCGCTAGATCCTCATAGCTAGAGCGGGGTGTATCCAAAACCGCCCATCATTGCAGGCTAGATATCCTCCACCCTGCAGGGCACAACGTTAGTGATCATGAATGGAGGTGGGCTGAGCCAAGGGATATCTTACATGTACGATCTGAGAGGCAAGCCATATTATCCGCTCAATATGGATGTCCCCCATAGATGGCATCTCCATGAGCAACTGTCCCCCCACACCCAACTGCACATCCCCAAACCAGTTATCGGGGAAGTATCCCCTAACCCAGGCAAAGCCTTGAAGAGTGTAATCCTCAGGTAATGGCTGTCCGTAGGGACCACATGGAAACACCTGGTCTGCAGATATGACATGACCGGGGTTTCCGATAAGGACTCTGTTCAACATATTCACTAGTGCCTCTCAGGGGAACCCCACCTCCAACTGCCTCATCGCCATTTCCGACCTAACAGCGCGAGAGAGAAATACGAGCCAGACATGCAGATGGGGTAGTATATTAGGATGGCAGACTCTCCGGAGTGCAGCATTAATAATCCTATATGCCAAGCGCTTTGAACGGGACAAAGGCGCCTGGTTGCCACTTAATAGGCCATCCTTCATGCCATACTGATGGAGCACAATAATACTGCAGACCCCAATATATGCACTATATAGCTTTCAAGAATGTTAGGTCTCTTTAGCCCGCGGGATTAGGTTGGTAATCTACTTCCCCTCCAGTGTGCTTCTAGGTTCCCGACTGCCTCATCCATAACACTCAGGTACACAGATAGAGTTTCATCGAATCGTTGCCTGTCGCCATCCTTGATGCTAATTGCGTGAACGCCATGTTTCATGCTAATGTCGTGGAGCAGAATGAATTGATTAATATGATCCCATGGGACCCCCATGCCTGCACGGATCGGTCCACAAAGTTTCCTGATAGCCTTCATCCCATGCCTGGAGGGTTTGATCACTCCCAAGGCTTTAAAATAGTTGAAGGCCTGATGCAGGGCACTGGGCGGCATAACCATCCCTAGTCAGAAGTACAAGCAACCGACATCTGGGTTCCTATCAATGGCGGCAAGGTGCGAGGCCAGGGAAGTGTCTCTGAGCATGTAGTAATCATCGCGTGTATTGCTACCGGGAAACAATCAGTAATAGGTGATATTAGCAATAAGTTATAGCCATATATCACGATGGGCAGGCGCTCGCTCGTACACTATATAAAGGTCAGGAAATGCGAGTCTCTTGGGGAGGATAATGAACTTGCAGCGGCCCATCATACTATGGGCAAAGTAAATAAAGGCCAACATGTGCTCTCGGGTCTCCGGTAACCGTTGCGGCAGCTGCCCGAGAATGCGGTTGATGTGCCGCCAAATGCGAGCTGGCAATGTGCCTGCAGGATCCTGTGCAACAAGTATAAACTCATATTGTTTGTTCAGGAGGTCACGGTGTCGGCCAAGCAGGTATTGCCACTGTGTATCGTGCACAACCTCGCGGCCAACCAAATGGGCATCTGCTTGTGCACACCACATCTCAAGCAGCTCCACATCCCGGTGCCTTGGCCAAACCGATTCCTTGGGGTTCATTGCTGGAAGCTCGGACTGTCCAATACCTTGCAGAGATTGGCCACTGGGCATAGATGATGGTTGTTGAGTCACGATATTGGACTGTTTGTAGAGTGTAGAGTGTATCAAAGAGCTCTCAGAATCCAGAATTGTCCGCATGTCTCCATTACATACCTATTGAGACCACGGTTAAAAAGCCAGATTATACACTAAGACTTGCCGGTTGCTCAGAATGGATCCCTCCCTCCCTAAAATATTACACTGAGTTCGCCACCACACCACAGTATTCCGGCGCTATTAGCGAGTAGGGGAGTAGTTACACGCGGGTCAGAGAGACCTTCCGGCTGACACCCCAGCGTAACCACGTACTTGCCAGATATAGACCTCTATTTAGGGTGGTTAGGATGCTAGTCCAGGGACCAGCGGAAAGGTTGTTTGCATGACCCATTTTACTTCTCAATTACAAGTCGTAGGGGAGGTGTTTTCATACGGGTTAACCTAAATTAACTGTTCAGATACTTTATCTCTGGCACTTGTATATTATGAATAGTGAATAAAAAGGGTACCAGAAACATTAAAGCAGATAAGTACAAAAGGTTCATCATAACAACTTGTGACTTAAACAGGTATATATCTAGATACCCAGGTATATCACTATCATTATTGAGATTCGGTCCACCAAGAACTGTCCTCTGCCTCACAGAGTGTGCATTGATTCGAGAAACCACGGCAGTGGAGGTCGCAGTAGTTGTCAGGGGCCTCGGGTTGCCAGTCGTCAAGCTCGGGGGGATCAGGACAAGGGTGTTGATGCTCATCAATAGCTGGATCCTCCCTGGCGGCTGCAACTTCATGCTTGGGTACTAGATCTGGGCCTGGTTGAGGCAACTCGGTCTCGGTATGGCCTGCCGGGATACCAGTTGTGGTGGATTGTTGTGTGTGTCCCTTGATGATAGTATTATGGATGATTGGAGCAGGGGAGCATCGGTATGCATTCAGAGACCCGATGAAGGCTGTTGTACCTCTTTTGTAGGGACATTTGTAAATAGTTAGATCAATAGTGATAGGGGCACCTCCCGGGGGGAGGGAACTTTGGAGGTGTCCAGGGAGGCCACGCAAACGATCATACCCTCGTGGCATGACGGAGGTGAGAGGTTGTTGTGGTCGCCGTGGAGTACCGGTAGCTCCTGTAGAAACCACTTGCTAGAGGGCAAACCCGCTCACTAATTCACCTCCCACTGTTAGCCATTTACGGACTTTGTCATCCCTCCAGTTCACGCCACCCGTTTGCCCACAGGGTCATCACTTTCCACAGTACCTGATGGAATTCATGTCACATACAAACCTCACCCACCCTCTGGCAACCCGTTTATTGTTGCCATGGGTCCCTCTGAACTAGGTTGCACTGTTGGAAATGGTACTCGAGATACTATTGCGAGCGTCTGTTCATACGCTTTGACGATCAACCGTCTGTTCACAATCGCCCGAGGCTTTGATAATCGCGCATTCATTCGCCATGCCGATCGCCATTTCATTCACGCTTTGACGATTGCCTTTCCGTCCGCAACCTATTGTCTGATCACATTCTACCGTTCCACTGTTATCCATTGTCGCTCTGAATCGTACTTTGTCGTCCTTATTCCTCAATGCTCGCCGTTGCTGATATCCGCCCCAGTCGCCCGGAAGTCTTTGCCGGGACTCATCGCTCGTAACCGTCAGGCATGGAAGAAAGGTGGGCGCACGATGGGAGAGTCCCTTGTAAGGGAGTGGGATGCGCGGAGGCATCGAGGTTCAGAAGTGGCGGGAGCTCTTTGGGAAGCCTGTCGTTCTTTTGTTAGCGTGGGAGTCTGAATAAGAGCAGGAGATGTGCTTGGGAGGATTGAGGATCATGTCTTGCTTTTATTAGCATAGGGGAGCGCGAGGGAAAGGGATGGTGAGGGAAATGGATGGAACGGATGTTTGTGGTGGTCGGTAGAAGGACAGAGGGATAGAAAGATGTGTTGATATATATATCCCTGTTATTTCTGTTCATTAGCTAGAGTGTGCGAAAGCTGGGATCTTCTTTGCTCACCAAAAAGATTCTCCTCTTGTCCAATTGTGTTGTTGCCATATCGTCGCCGATTTGAAAAAACCATGGTCTATATACAACAGTCTGGCTGACCCCTCGCCATATTCATTGAGGTCTACTACTCTGGAGTTGCTTACAGTGCAATAACCCCCTACGCGACAGTCCCCTTCTCAGCAGTCACCTATTCTGTCATGTCTTTGAATCCTGCGTGCGTGCGGCCAAGGGATTGTCTGGGAGAAACGTGTGGGGTAGAGACGTGGTAAGATCCGAGATGGGGCACATAACGATAGTTAGCGGAAGGCCACTGGCATGGTGGCAGCCCTCAGGGAGTACGAACAGGGGGAGGCAGAAGGTGACCCCACAAGACAGCCATTAGGACTGGTGCCAGGTTGCAGTGCATCCCTTACATTGCGGTTCGTCACCACACCTTGCCATACTTGCGATTCCTGCCCGCTGTTCATGCTCCGCCTTATATTACTCACGGTCTCAACGGCTAATCGGACATCCGAGATATGGCTATCTAAGCACAGTTTTTACTCTTCGAACCCACCCCCTGGCTTCCATACATATACTATGCTCTAGCCCCACAATAATACAATGTTGCAAGTTGAAACCCAGCATCCCTTTTTGTTTGCTTTGACCTTTCTCTCTGCTCTCGTTTTCCTTCCCACAAGAGGGCAATATCGAACTTCTGGTAATGTGGTTCCACCTATGTTGAATGATTTGATTTCCGGTTAACTGGTGCATTCCAAGCTCCATTCCTGTGATCGTGGGCGATCCTCACATCTCTATTCGATCTTCTATATTTTTCCTAGTAAATACATAATTCTTCAACTAGGTTTAAAATAAAGTTCCCTTTTACCCTTGAGGGCCCCTGTTCCTGCAGCCATTCATCGTGGGTCTGTGTTCTCTCATCCGGGTTGAACGAAGAAGGTAGGGGGCTTGAAATGAACTAAAATAGGGAATCACCCACGCAGTACAAGGCTTCGCGGAGATGCCACACCTTTGTGATGGAGGTGGGCACGACCTTTATCAACCCCCTAGTACTCGTACAAGCACCTGTACTCGTGGCCTCCCCCTCTGTGTTCAGGTACCCGAAGGGTGTGGGGTATATTCGAATAGGCACTCAGACACGTACAGCTACCTTACCATATACTTTGCAAATCCCCAATCTCGGTTACCGATGGCCTGGAACGTGTACGGTACCGTACTCTACTGTACTCGTCCCATATTGAGGATACCCAAAAGTAGGGATTTGCAAATATCTGGTAAGGTACCTGTGCATATCAGAGTGCTGATCCAACCACTTGTACATGAGTATTGGCGTAGGCCTGGGATGATGGTTTCTGGACGTCTCGAATGCAGGCGTAAATATCCGAATGGGGTGATGTCTCTGTGCATCGGCCTTCCCACCTGGCTGCCAACCTCGCATAGCTCGAATATAGACCATACCCGAATAGGGCTTCGAGAAGGAAGGTAAACCTGGGATGGTCTGCTGTTCCCACGTGGCTTTACCAGGCCCGCTGCCCTGTGGAAAGACCTAACAGAGCCAAACCAATAGCCAGTGCCATGGGATCACAATATTATTGGTGGTTCTCGATAGCAGGGCTTGCCCCACAGCGCTGGTGGTGAACTACCAGTATTATATCAGAGGACACCATCGGGCCAGGCGGAGGGTAATAGACAAAGGGGACAGGTGGACGTGGGAGGCCTGTTGTCGTGACTGTCAATTTACCACTCTGCGTCCTAAACCCTGTGGTGTTCACCAAGTGCCTAGTAGTGCCATAAAAGGCTGAATTGCAGGCTAGATTTGGCAACCATCGGCCGGACCTGGTCAGAGTCACTTGTACTAGGGGTAGGGGTGAAGTATTGGGACAAGGAGGGGTAGCAGAGGCCTGTGCAAATACTGTAGAAGGAGGATCAAAGCCCAATAATATTCCGCTGACCCAGGTACCAAGCCCCAACACGCTCAGCAAATCACAAAGCTCGAATCATTTGGAATGTCTTAGCTGGGACGATTCTGACTGTCTGAAACTTTCCTGAAACCTTCTGTGCCTATTCTGATATCTGCCAAGTGCCTCTTCAAAACTCGGAAAGCTCTACCAGATGTACGGTATATAGAGACCGTTGCCAAGGGGGTGACGCGCAAGAATATACCACTTTTGGATCAACTTCCTGCTCCCCGGCCAATCAGCAAGAGAAATTAGGTTTGATTTCCCATGCGCTTTGATGTTTTTCTCCTATTTCTTCCCTATGCAGCATAGCCCAACACCAATTTTAGACCCCTTCCCTTGGCAATGGTCTCTATATACTCAGTGGTTACGGTACGGTACTTGTACTCATACAGTACCAAGTACCCCTTGGCCTAATAGGATGTGTGCCGAATCTACTGAAACCAAATGAATTCAACCACAAGTTCAAGCAACTGTAGCGATAGGGCCTACTCATACTTGGCCTATATCGGTTCTCCCCTGATATGAATAGATCCCCGCCCATGATGCTCCACTGTACAAGTACAAGGGTCAGGCATATAGCGATCGCATACGATATTTTGTGACCCACCAGCTTTTCGAGATTCTCTTGCTGGCAAGCCACGTCAGCATGTGCGAAGACCTTATATCCTACCCTTGTACCAGACTGCATCATCGACTACACACAATATTCGGCAGGCCTAAGATACATGGCAGCATATTGATTTGTACTTCGCCTTACTCAACACCGGTCCTCCTAACAGTAATTCTAATAATATAAAGGCCTCTCCTCACAGACTAGCGTGGCCCCATACCACCACCCCATGCACGAGCGTGGGTCACACCCTCCCTGCACCAGCACCTGGGAGGCGTCTCCTCCTGTACCATCCGTACCTGCGATTGCTACGGCAGAGCACGATCAGGTCATGCATCAATGTCGGCCAATCGTTGCCTACGCCACCCCCGAATAGTCCTATCGCGACCCATCTACGTTGCTCGGTAAGAGCCTTCTCTGGGAACCACCATGACCGAGCACCAGTGCTGAGCCCTTCTGGGGTAGCTAGCATCTCCGCAAACCAGTTCCCACTTAGCTCATTGAACATTTGCGACTTTAGCCTCCTGGAGCGGTCACGAAGCTTGCCTTGCATCAGAGCATACTTGCGATATACCAACAGTGGGGCCTTCCTGAGTGCCCTGTATTCTTTGGTGATCTTCAATTTGGAATCCGTCATCTCCTTCCTGTAGGGCTCTAGAATCCTGTTGATCCTGTCTCTAGCCTTCCTAGGAAGCTCCAGTGAGGCTCCGCCATCCCTGAGGTTACCCATCCTTTGTGTCTTTCATATCAGGTCTGAGTGTTGCCCCTCCCCATGGCCCAAAGATTGGATACCGCAAATGTGGTATTTGATATGTAGTGCCGGCTGAAGGTCTTCGGGTCTTCATACCCTATGACCTGCATGATCCGTGCACTGCTCAACTTGTCTTGGCTATTTCAGTACTTGGGGTGGGGTAGAAAGGTGGTAGGGGGATTTATACCTGCGATCATTTTTGGCGCAAAGCGCCGGGTAGAATATGGAGAACCCAGCTGCTAGAAGCCTGCACGCCAGAGAAGCCGTTGGTAACAACGGAGAAATGTATCATATGCCATGCTCCTAGTATCACAAACCATTTCATTCTGCATTACCTGCCGTATCACCGGTGTCATATGCACGGACGGCCTCAAGGCGACAGTTCGGACGTCACAAGTCTGCAACATCCTCATTTCAAAATGTGCCTCTGGGGTCAGATCTGGTTCAAATGCATTGTTGGCAAAGGCCAGGGCAAGGAAGAGGGTGACAGGGCAGAGGCCAAGTCCGAACTCCTTCCGATTTTCGTGGAACAGTATTCTATAGTAAAATGGTAGGTTAGTAACCTTTGGAGGCCTAGATAGTTATGGTGCGTGGTGGACCTGCCCCTCGGACTCCTTCCCTCACCAGCTCTTCATGTAGCGTATTGTTATGCCAAGCATTAACATGACCTTCCTAGTATTGTCCTTGACCAAAGAGAGTTGGAAGTCCTGCCCATGCTTAGTTCCAGCCGCATAGTCTTGAGGGTCATGTACATACCTTATAAACAGGAACCTTGTTTGAATTGCGATGACAGTTAGACTCCGTGATAGAACCTGGGCGACATCCACTGAAGACGAGTATTTGGAATAATAATGCAAGCTGTACTCGGTATCTCTCATCCCGATACACATACCTGTCAGAACACCATAAATGGGAAAGCATGACCTTTAGGTCCTGTACGTCAAAGATTGGTTTTGCATGGTGCTTGATAGGGAGAACCAAGGGGGGCATGCCAGGCAAGATGAGGTTACTGGTGATGAACTGTATCAATAGTCAGAGGGGCCTGGGTCATCAAAGGGATACCTACTCGGTTGATCCGATCACAGATCCAGGCCGGAAACTGTTGGTTGGTTTCGCGATTTACTGCCTCGCGCAGTCGGAAACAGTAGGTCTGAACTGTTGACCGCAGTAGCCGCATCTGCCGACGGCCACTACCGGTGTATGCGATCCATCTGATCTAGCCTATTATATGCTCTAGGGATGGGAGCGGGCCCCCACCAGAGAGGTCATCTACCGCACCAATAATACTGTGATACCTACAGAGCGTCAGTTGGAGGCCTCCCATGTGGCATGGGTAGGGTGTACTCAGCCCAAAGCGCCTGCGCATTCTGGTACACATATCGGGTGCCTGGCTAGATAGTAGTCCAGATGTCATAGGTATTAGTACCTGCCTCCCCTGCAAGGAGTGTATTCCTACCGGTGCCTGCATCGGCTGCCCTGCGCACCCTCAGATTCCTCTGCTTCATCCCACGCATAGCACACAACTATTCATAAATCTCTTTACGTGGGACACATTGTACTTAAGACCCTATTTAACAGTGTGATACTGGCCAGGTTCACGGTATGCACTAAGTCAGTGTAGGATCCACTCAGGCATTAGGGGTGGGATGGTACGGAGTGTGCACTAAGTATTCAGCATACCAGTAGTATCCCTTGGGGAGTCTGAACCAGTAAACCTCATTGCCAGGTGGCTGAGTGACTTGTCCACGGTGTTAACTGAGCTGTCATTGGTCGAGGTAAGCACCCTGCAGGTGCCCAAGTGACTTGACCACAATGGCAAAGTCACTCATCCACCTGGCAACGAAGTTTACTGTTTTAGACCCCCAAGGGATACCATGTGTACAAGTATTGCAAGACGCACTAGGTATTGGTTCATAATGCTAGGGCGCAAGCGAGGTGTCTCGATAGAAGCATCCACCCCGGTAGAGTGCATAATACCAGTAAGTAATTTCCAATCTTAGTCTCTGGTGCTACTTGCACCTGGTCTTTGCCGAGTGTGGCCAGCGTTTAAGGTTGAACTGTGGGGGCAGGGGTTGATAGGGCGTTGCCAGCCAACATACCCAAGTACGAGTACAGTACTCAGTTATGGAAGTTACTGATGGGATGGACATGGATTTGAAGTCCCTATGCTCATTCCACACTTGTTCATTTGCTATGCGGACAGTCCACAGCCCTAGTCCTCCTATATTTTGGGCCATGTGACACCTCAGGGATTCAGCTTTAGGGGCACCCGGTTTAGAGGTTATCAGCTAGTTAATCTTTCCATATTCGGGGTCAATTCCTATCCATGAGAGCCCTCCGTTGTAGTTGCATTTCTAGTAGTGAGAGTGATGGAAAGAATTAAGTGATAATTGCAAGGGTAGGTTTATCACAGGTGGAGATGAATGGAGAGGTAAGGTAAAGCGCTTAAGGGCTCCAGCTTGTTGGTTTTCCTTGTTGACAACAAGGTGTCTATGCCCATATATCCATCAAACAACACATGGCAATTGAAACAAAAATCATGGAAGAATCAAATATGTAGATAGGACCACGACCAGGGAAACTGGAGTTGGGATAACGAGTTGATAGTGAATGGGGACCCACGTATACAATGCGCCAGGCTTGCAGAAAACGGATTGCCTAGAAGGATGGAGATCGGCTGCTCTGAACTATCGACTGTGAAGCTAAGCTCCTTGCTAAAACGCTGCCCACGGGTGAGCATATTAAGCATACTACCTACGGAGCCGATGTATAGGCGGTAGGAGGAGAGCATGAGAGCTCGGAGGAGCCAGAACTGATCCGTTACCCACAGGCGGCAGAGGATATAGCTGCTATAGAGGTATCTGCCACTGACATATGGCGGTGGCCTACATAGCTCGAAATAGAAGTGACTGGCAACCAGCGCGCAGGCAACCTCGGCAGCGGACAAGACAGACAGATTCAAAATGTATGGATCGCCCTCATTCCCAATATTATTTCCGGATGGCAGGATGACATTTAGTACATGCCCCGTTGTCGGGAGCATCAAGCGCTGCACTCCCAGAATCCCGTCTGAGGCGAACGGCTCCCGTCGGCCACCTAAGAGGCACACTATATACTCATATATTGTCTGCAGTGCGTGGGCCTTGGGGCTGTTAGGTCTGGTACATGGGATGATAGTGGCTATTGTAGTGCCAGATCCAGGGACGCTATAGCAATCGAGATAGAAGGGTTGTCCCAGCTGCTCTCGGACCTTGGTACAGGCCACCCGCAATGGAATAGGTGATCATGGGGTTAGGGCAGACACCCCCTGTGCTTGGCAATGCCGTATCGCCAACCCACGGAGAAAGGGAGCATAGACTGGTGAGGCACCTTCCTTCTGAGGACACATTCTAGATTATCTATTCTATTGGGGGTTCATACCGGGCCCTCTGCCAAATACAATGTCAAAGCAGTCTTGTAAAGGAAAGGAAAAGCCCATTAGCTGACTGACGGATGCCTCCAATAGCTCCAGTATGTCCCACACGGCAGGGCCATCAGCGACAACAGACAGAATACAGAGCATCGCTGTGGGTGGTCGAAGGTGTATACTCGTTGCCAGGAGGCCGGTGTAGCACAGACCGCATTGCGGGTGCACATGGATACTCTGCTCGCCGGGGACAAGCTCTCCAAACGTTGGGACGCATCCTTCGCAAATAGCATGTCCACAGTGTAGGGTCCTTACCGGACATCGCATGATGTAGACAAGGCATTTCAGATTGCTCCGCATGTGTTGGAATAGCCCCCGGTATGACTGGAGAATATACTGATGTGAGGCTACTGGAGTAATCTGTCTAACCGTCTGCCTATAGGTAAGATCCCTAACTATAGACCTTACTCTGTAAAGGGTGTTGCGCTGCCTCTGCAGTTGTCGAACAGTACGTCCAACAGCGTCACTACGGTGATCCCGGTAGAGAGTATCGTATACCTCTAATGGGTGAAAGGCTGTGAGATCTGAGATTAGCATTTTACCCAATGGTATGGCTGGATGTATACAGACCATGTATACTATGCTGGCAATTATCGAAAACAATACATGAGGCAAGTATTATACAGGCAGACTGGATAGACGTTATGTGTCCCAGGAACCATGCCGCATACATGGCAAATGCAGGAGGTACAGGCCTAGCCAGTCACGATGAATGCAGAAAGTCCAAGGGTTCCTCCTTGGTTCGGGAAAGGTGATCACAGACATTGCTATGATGACATATGAGCTCCCGTGCCGTGAACAGCCATCTCATCTCCTTGCATATGGCCTGTATATATCCCACCTTCTGGAGCGCTGTTTGGATGGGATGCAAGTCTGCGCTGAGGTGGGAGGTTTGGAGAACCTCGAGGGCTGAGCTCCAAGGCTCACCAAGGCCCTCTGACGGAACTATTTCATGAAAATTGCGTTCGTCGTTGAGTACAACGACTATCCGTTGCCCATTGAAATGGTGACGTCCGGAGATGTCAACACCACTCATCAGGTTTGTGAGCCACCAGGCCAGATCCTGGCTTCTACCCAGGTCCTGCCCGCCGATGCAGGTAACGTCCCTAAATGGAACAATCAAGTGCCTAAAGACCTCTGTGATTACAGAGCTCCCTGGCAACGGCCTCTCCACTTTGGACAACCATAGCAATGGCCTCAGCCTTGTATTGTGGCAGGTTGGTTCAGGTGAGGCTCTGGAACCAAGTTGTGCGTTCATACCGAGTGTCCCACAATCGGCAAGAAGGACTGGTGACTGAGCACTACAGGTGGCGGGGACAAGGTGGAGATGGATGTCGGCGCAGTTTCCACCGCCTGACGATCTCGACCTTGATGCCCATGTCTGTAGTACCTCAGACATGGTGGAGTCGCCAATGAGAGCCACCAATGATGGGGTTTGGGTAGCGGGATCAGGCAGCAAGTTTCGTCCCAGCAGGGTTTGGAGTCGACTGAAGCCCAAGAGGGTCGTGCCATTAACACGAAACCAGGAGGTATGTGCCCATCCGGACATTTCATTCTGTATCGTAATACTGGGGCCTTGGTGTTCCTTAAACCTCGTGACCAGCGCCTCTTCTGAGTGAGCTAGTACCCAGTCTATAAAGTAACAAACATAGTAACTAGGCCGCTGGTCCCCTGAGTGCAAACCCAGGCCCAAGGCGCCTAGGGATACCTATAAAGGTGACCACTCCAGGACGTAGCCCCCCGACCTTTCGACATATACTGTGCCATGTACATACCATAGAGAGACGAAACCGGGACAACAGCTTCAGAAAGGGGAATTCAGGGATTTACAAGAAGGGATATGAGCTATCGCTGATTGACGCTAAGGTTGCTATTATTATTGAGTAGGGAGGACAATACTATATATTCCGCTCGGTCAGCGACCAGGAATGGCCTCCACCAATGGCCGAGATTGGGGTATATGATCAGACCCCCTACACACCTCATGAGAGCTGACAGATAAAGCAATACAAGGGCCGGCCACCTGAGTATATAACGACAGACGATGTCAAGCCTAGGATGGCAAGGGATATTGACATTGGACCTCCACTGAGCCTGAAGGAGTATGGGGTGATATGAATAGAAGGTCTTAGCTTGTATGGCATTAGGATAAAGCACTGGAGTATAAATATATGTCGAATCCAGCTTGAGATAGGTCAGGATTGTACTAGACCATACATGCAGAATGGACAAGTTATCAAAACGCATTACCCTCTGGCCGATTGCCGAACCACAGCCACTACCCATTACTGAATCTCGGCCACGGGGGCGTTATCCATAAAGGCCTGTGATGCAGTTCCCACCACAGCCGGATCGCTGCAGACTACCTATAAAGGCATAGTGACGCTAGAGCTGGCAGGCACAGTGGTTATCGCAAGCAGATCTGACAACACTCTAGTCTCGATCAGCATTCGGAGTGACTAGAGGCGGGCAGAGGACAGTCCCCTCCAGGCGTACCCCAACATCGTTCACATCTATGAAGCACACATCCTGCACGATGCTACCTACGTGGTGTCCAAGTATGTGGTACACTCCGTCTCGTTGTCCGAGATCAATGCATGTCCTAAATTGCTGACCGAACCGCAAACAGCTATGGTGGTCGCTGAGGTAGGTGGTGTGCTCCCACGACGAACTGCGCCTGCTCATCTCTCCCAGGTCCTGAAGGGTATCCGCCCCTTGCCTGATAGGCCATTGTTACATGGGTCGATAAAGCTTTGCAATATGCTGGTTAGTGGCAACGCGGTGGATGTGGCAATTAAGATAGGTGCGTAATGCATCCCTGACGTTGCATGTTCTAAGGATACCCGGGGTAGCGAATCCAGCCTCATGCACGGAACTACCCCATGGCCCTGGGGAGGGCCTTGAAGGTATACGGTACCTGGGTACTATGATGAGGCATCTTATGGAGAGGGGTCTGGCCGTGCACCCAGAACCAACAAAGATACAGAATCCTGGCCAATGGTCAGCAGAGGCGATGAACTTCAATAATACCACAGCCTTTGCGACTCCTCATATAGTAGCTGGTATAAGTATGAGAACACACCAGTATGCGGCCTCTCTAACATTCCCTATAGCACATCTTTCTGAAGAGGGCCGCACCGATTACAAGTCTGTTGAGCCTAATAGTCCTTTCCACACTAGTGGCAAGATGTTATTGGAAGCCATATACAAAGACTGATTCATGGGATGGGCAAATGTCGCCAGCCTACGTCCAACCTTAGCTAGAGAGCCACAGGATTTGCTATCCCTCATCCACTTGGCAACGGATTTGACTGTGTCAGATACGCCAAGAGATATACAGGGAACGGGGGATGATCGATTTGACAACAGGTTAAAAGCGATCAGGTTGTGGATGTCGTAAACCCATATTGTTGTACCAAGTGACTGGTAGGCACCTAGATACCTGTGTTGTACCAGTATGCCTATTGAGAACCGGCGAATTTAATACTTTCGTCCCTTAGCCGAGTACTGTATGATGAGCCTAAGAGGTGGGTGTTCCGCCGTGACCTTTAATCACGTACCAGGTGTGCATGTGAATGATGACTAACCACGTTAGGTTCGCCTAGGCCGCACTAGGGGATACTGTAACTTGTCCTAGGCACTGTATACAAAGGCTAGAACTACCCCCATGGGCCAGGATGACATCACATTCCCAGGGGGTTGGTGCGGTTTCAAAATCGGCGACGACGATATGGCGATGCGACATGATCAGAAGAAAACACCCACTGCCTCCAAGTCTCTGCGCATCCCACTCCCCCACAGGGGACCCTGCCGCTTCCCAGCCTCCACACATCGCGCTCCTCCACAAGGGACTCTCCCGCAGTGCGCCTGCTTTTCTCCCATGGCCAGTACCCTTCCTCTGGTGATGCCTATAAGCGACGGGTACGAGTGACGATTTCCCGGTCCAAGACGTTGGGGAGCGAGGATGGATAACAACAATGAAATGGGATGAAAAGCGATGGCGGCAATAACGGGAACCGTAGGAATAAAGACGGAAAAGAAGGTTGTCGTAGGGTCCGAACGGACAGGCAATCGTCATAGCGGGCAAACAGACGAATATCGCGTGAACCAATAGATGATCGCGATAGAATGCTGAGCAGCATTTCTAACAGTACGTTGACGGCTTGATCACATCCATCACTCACTAGCTATAGCACCAAGCAATCGCACCGACGTTGGGGCAGCAAAGAACGTGAAGATGGTATCCAACGCGAGGTGGATCGAGGCTGAGAGGAAGGGGATATCACATATGTTTCTGCTAAGGAGATTAGCCGAAGCTCATGCTCTATGGACCTCTCTTTCGAACTACTAGTACAATGCGTATCTGATCGCCCATACAACTCACGACGCGTATCCTGACCGTATATGTAACAACTCCGAAAACTCAAGAGAGAGATAACACCTCTTAACACCTGCATTGACTGGAAGATACACCCCGCTGTGTGCATCTACTCACCCCCCACGTCCCCCTCGAAGCCTGGACGAATGTCACAGCATCGGGAGCCTCCTGCCCTTGCCCACGGACCCAGGCTTACCACCGCCCACCACCACAACCACCTCAAAGGTACCCCACCCCGCTCAGCTTCAACCCTCATAGCCCTAACCACATGTCCGCCTCCGGTAGTCATACCCCCAACCCCCAGGGCAGGACCATCTACCACCGTGGCATTAGCACCACACTTGTCCCCTATTGCTACCGACCCTATAGAGCCAATATCCCCCAACGGCGGTGATATCCCACCAGCCCCCCCAGGGTNCCACCACCACAACCACTTCAAAGGTACCCCCACCCCCCTCAGCTTCAACTCTCATATCCCTAACCACATGTCCGCCTCCGGTAGTCATACCCCTATCCCCCAGGGCGGGACCACCTACCACCGTGGCATCAGCACCACACTCGTCCCCTATCGCTACCGACCCTATAGAGCCGGTATCCCCCAACGGCGGTGATATCCCACCCGCCCCCCGGGGTGTTGAAACCCCCCCCCGGCCTTCAACTCCCATATCCCTAACCACATGTCCACCTCCAGTCGTCATACCCCTATCCCCCAGGGCAGGACCACCTACCGCCGTAGCATCAGGATCGTCCCCTATCGCTACCGACCCTATTGAGCCAGTATCCCCTAGCGGCGGTGATATCCCATCCTTCCCTAAAGGTTGTACCCCACTTGGCTTCACCATAGGCTTCTTCTCGTACCTCCACCTTTTGGTACAATCGGGACGCATCCGTTGTAGTATGCTACCAGCATCTGGCTCTGTATTATGTTGCCCACTCCACACAGCTACACATAGGGCCGCAAACGGCAATCGACGGTCGAAGTCGCCAATCGCAGTAAAGGGATACTCCCCTAGCACTGGCACTCCAATATATCGTATCTTGTTGTCTTGTAGATTACTTAGCAAAATGATATTAGACAATAATGGGGACAGACCTACTTCTACTTGTCCCATGCTCGTTAGGGTTGTGTTCATAGTCCCTAGTGGGAAATTGAACACAGAGCCCTCGGGTCTCCAGAATCTTTTCGAGTTGCGTGTTAAGCTGCTTGCTTTAATGGCACACCAGTGGTGAAGTAGGGGATGACACAGCAGTGAGAGTAGGCATGATCCAGTATTGACCAAGGAGTATTGTTACAGTCATAACCAACTGTTGGGGTACATACCGTACCTTTATAGGATTCAGCATGCATTTGGGGGCAAGCACCGTTGCCCTGGTAACAGGTGCTTGGACTTGCATATAGTACTACGGTAGCATACTACGGTCTACGGTAGTGCAGACCGCCCCAGTTTGTGGGTACATCCTGTCTGGGACGAAAACTTGTGTGTGTACAAAGGTACAGTGAGTGTGACCATTACCTGTAGAACAGCCAATCTTGGTGCAATTTGGGAGGGGAAAGAATGTCTGGCGAACCCTTGGTTGACAGGCCTACGAGCCAATAGGAGCAGGCTCGCTAGACCTACCCACAACACCAGTACTTGAGTACATGGAAGTGCACCTCTGTGTCCTATTTCCTACCTTCTGGCCTCGCATTAAATCGGCTATCGTGGGCCACCAAGCCCTGCTTACTAACGGAGGCTTGGAAGAGGTGTAATAGGAGATCAAAAAGTAACCATTCAACCAAGTATATTTAGAATACTGTCAGTTGAAGTCTGCCGCTTCCATCGTGGAAATCAGTGGTCTTTAAATACAGTATATCTCTCATCTCCAGTATGAGCGATATTTTCAAACATTGTGTGTATCAACCTATAGTACATGAAACAATACGAGTATCAAACGATACTGTGAAACCAAACATAAAACATTGTGTGTAGCAACCGATAACACACGAAACACTATGCCAATACCAATACTGGTTACAGTATCCGTGGTCAGACCCCTGACCTTCATAATCCGAAATGTAACAACAAGATGGAATAGTACTTTCCAAGGGCCGTGGCCAATACTGTACAAGGCGGTGATGAACAGGGATCAGTAATACCGTTGGATTGCTAACTCTCGGCGCCCAATCCGTATTTCGGATATAATGAGTCTGCCCCCGGTATCCAGCGAAAAAAACACAAATTGCTACTTTGTACCTCAACGTCCAGGCAAGAAAGCGGAATCGGTGTTAGTGGCCATCATGTCCAGTGCTCTTACGTTCCCCCTCCAGTCCTGTTTTGTAATAGTCCCAGGTGCGGTTGGTGCTTGGCCCGGGGGGAGCTATCATAGAACATCAGACATTCGAGTGGCGTGTGATATGACGTGCGGCGCAGTAGGAGGAGCTGCCTGGCCCAAATGGGAGGTACTCGTACACGTCCCAGGCAATGGGTACCCGGAAACAGGGACTAGAAAATACTCGCGTATACTTGGCGGTGGAGGTAAAGGATGGGACGGACAGCCATTCAAGGTCCCTGTCCCTATCGCTATTAGAGGGAAAGAATGATTTAATTTGGGAGGTATGATGCTAGGAAGGGTAAAAGGCTTTGACACTGCCAACCTCCATCCATCCCATCGCTAACCCGCCTACCCAAGTATGGCAAAACATCTGTACGTGTCTGAGCGCCCATACAAAACATCGTTGTGTTATACCGCCCTGTTTCCGGGTACTGTACATACCGCCCAGGGCAGGTATCTGAGAGAGGTGGAACGTCAGTCATCTCTAACAACATACCGGTATTTGCTGTTAGTGGTGGAGGAATGCCGAGTAGACCTACAGGGTCACTACTACTCGTAGACGAGAGCCATACGTACACCATTAGGTGTCACTTGCAGGAGATGGGCAAGAGTGGGTACTCTGATACATCTATGTCGAGGGTAAGGGGCCCTATCTGACTGCCCCCTTACGACACCTGGGCAAGGTGCGACTAGCGCAGTTACTCAGTCTCGTATCCATGAGGCCTAATTACCGCGGAAGCAATATCCGGAGTGATGACACTGGAGGGAGGCGTGAGAGGGGTACACATTACCCAAGCACGAGTACCCTGAGTACACCCATAGGTGTGAGTGGGCATGGTGTGGGCCTATCTTACCAGACACTCAGGGATGGTATGTGAGAGGTTGGGGGGCGAGAACTCGTATTGTACACCAATTTCAAGTGTGGGGCCTATCTTATAAGACACTAAGGGATGGTGTGTGAAAGGTTGGATGGCGACACCTCGTACAATGATTTCAAGTGTGGGGCCTATCTTAATAGAGGATCAAGTGGGCCAACGAAACGGTTACACCTATATCGAACGAAGACAAGATATGGGAACCCACAATAGATGAGGGAACCTGAGATTCTCGAGACACAGATACATTGCATGTGGACAAACAGGAAAGGCTGATAGGCATATAGGGGCCCGGCTAGGATAGCCCCTACACACCACTACCAGCACTCCCAGGACGCAGTGATCATATCCCAACCCGGCGACTAGGTGGTATACCCATATCTTGAAATTCCCAGGGAACACCGCTATCCAGAGGCCCAACATGGACCTTACAAAAAGGCGTAGAGGGCAATGGTCGGACACTGGGACCCCAGCCCACTCTGGTGCGACTGACTTGGTTGTCTTTGCCGCCTACATGCGGACATAAATCAACCAGTTGACCTGAAGCATAACCCAAATTCAGCATGACCAGATGGTCGCCTATGGGACCTTGTCAGATAAGGGTAAGGAGATAGCAGAATGGCTCACTCTGGTACGATAGCAACTCCTGAAAGAACAAATGCTGATTGGAGATAGGTTGGCACTCGGGCAAAATTGTAGTAGAAAACTAGAAGTGGAGGTCATCACGGATATCAGAAGGGTTAAGGCAGTAATCGAAGCTGCCTTCACACGTATACAGGAGTCACCAGATCAAGAGAAAACCACAAGTAGACCTCTGCACCATCATCGGGCACACATTGTCTGAGAACAGGTAAGTAGGAATCAAGAACTCGACACAGGCCTAGATAAGCTCAGGAAGGAGTTAGAGTAGCAACAGTGACTGCACGGAACCCAATACCTTCATTTGATTACCGAATTGCAGATGACTGACAGGAAAGTAATGAGATGACCAAGGGACATGCAGCGGAACATGACCCAAATGTTTACCCAGTGACAAAGAGGGATTGTCAGACTGGTACAGACAGCATTAGGCACACAGCAGGGGGGGGCAAGACATGATAGGGAGATAGGAAGCGGAAGGCGTGAGCCATCTGAACAAGGTCAGGGGAAGGGGCCGGCCCAGAGATAGACCCAACAAGAAACTATGCCTGGGGGCAGGGGTGAAAGAATGGTGCTGCCTAAGGTGGCCAGGGGAGCAGGGTGTCCTAATACAGAAAACAATGGATCAGACGATAGAGGAGAAGGACCAAGCCGTCAGCCAGGAGTTCTACCCGTTGCAAGATGACAGGAGTCACATATGGCTAGGGAAGAGGAGGAACACAAAATGGTGCCGAAGCTGGCCAAGGAATTCGTGTGTCAGACTGTACTACATCAACAGAAACCCGCTGACCCTCATTTCGTGTATGAAGCAAGGTCTGATGCTGATATCAAAACCTGGGTTTAGACATGCAGGAGAACTTTAGGGGAAATCCCATATTGTACACAGAGGATGAAGATAGGATTGTTTATGCCCTGCGAAGGACGAAGGGTGCCGAGGTGACACCCTTCAGAAGCTGCTATAGGCAGAGCATAGAAGGGCTGGAAGGGTATGCCCCTGCGCTGAACTACTAGGATAGAAACAGTTTAGGCAGGAGATAATCATGTGGTTTGGGAACAGGGGCACCCCTAGGATGCTGGATCCCCAGGTTGTGAGCCCACCGCACAACTTCAAACTTATTGCCAAAGGTACACACAGAGGTAAGAGTAAGGTAAATGGCGAAGCTTAATATTATTAAGCCTGATGCTTTACCCAATTGAGATCTTGAGTGGATTGATTGTTGGAGTAAGAGAGCTCTTGCATAGGCTTTCAAGTAGTTTTTATCTTATACCAGAAACTCTCCCATCAGTTGACTCTAACTATTCGAGTACAACCTTCTCCGCTAAGGGTGGTCCAACACGTCTCTTGGTACACCCATCAGGCATGCATGTGTCGACAAACTTTGGTCGGCATTTCCTTATGCAGTTAGGGTTTCTGCGGTGCATGTCCTTTTTGCCCTATGTAGTGAAACCTGCCTCACATTGGTGCCTGGCCAGAGCCTAACAGTCAGGACACCTCATAAACTGTGTCATCTATAACACCCTTCCAATGTGCATTGATCTCTACGTCACTCCGGAAGCTGGGTGAGCAGTGTATCAGTCTACTATGTAAGATATTCAGCCTTCCAGTGTCTTCCACAGGATAGCGTAGTCCGGGAGTGATCTAATAGGCACTACCTATGACCACTCTCTTGGATCCACCTTCCCTGGCACAGGAATCATGCTTTTAGTACCTCTGGTGTTCCTTTACAGTGGCTCTGGTATTGGTATGCACGCTTGGGCTTGATAGGTGTAAAACTCCCTGGGTCACCTGGGCACCAGCCAGGACTACCTTGGGGAACCCCACAGTTAACTCCTGTTAGCTCCCTTGGTTTTTGCCCAGTTTACTCCACAACAACTTGGGGGAGGTACTCCACCTTCTACCCTATGCCCCCTTATATACCCTGTGGATGGCTCACTGTTGCTCAGACGGCAGTAATGCATATGGTGTTGGAAGCAGGTTGGCAAAGATTGCTCTTTCCTGGACTGCATCCAACCACTCAACCATTGGCCCATGACATCCAGGCCTCAAGGGGGGGCTGGAGGGGCATGATAGAAATAACGTCTCCAATTCACAGCCCCTTCGGAGCTGCATAGCTTGCCCAATAGTATCTTCTAGAACTTCAGATTGCAGTATTATGTGTAGCTTCAGGTAACAAACATTCCTGGCATTCTTCCCAAACACCCTGAGGGACCTCACAGTGGAAAGGTAGGGTAACTAAGGACTTTAGACAGCGTAACCTGAGCCCCATGGTAGAGTAACCTGATCCTGAGAGTAGGGTAACCATGTCCACTGTACAGGGTAACTTTATCCTGTGACTCTGTTTATCCCGTTGCCGGGGATAGACCATTTTTCCCTTCTCCAGTTACTCAGCCTAGCAGAGTACCTGCCTGTTTATAGGTCCCTAAGTATGCTGACATTGCTTCTGGATGTAGCCAAGTACCCAAGTACCTTGTTAACCATTTCCATTCCTGTCTGAGCCTCGGCCATTTGGTCTCCATAGGTCAAGTACATACTTGCCTGCCCATTGCTACCAGTTCCCCGCCTGTCTGTCTGTATAGGTCTAGGTTTGGGCTGCTGTAGCCCTTGTGTGCTGGGTTGTTACATTACTCCCCACTTCCCTATTGTCTGTCCTGGACGGTTACCGTCGTTTCTTATTTCAAGGACTTGATTCCCTCCAGACTCCATGGTGTCTGGGCCTGGATGGACCTCTTTGATCGAAATCCCCAATGGCTTGTAAGCCTGTTCCTTCCATCATCTCATAGGGCTCTCATGAGTTCTCCACAGCTCCATCGCCTTTCTATTAAACTAGGTGCTGGACAAAGTGTGACAAAATTTCGGTATTGTTGCACCATACCATCGACCATCAACCCTGCCTTCGATAAGGTAACTTAGCTCGCTGTCCGCACATTGTATGGTAGGCATCTTCTTGGCCCTACCTGATCCATGATCCTCACAATATGGTTCCAGCACCATGACATCAAAGACTAGGTGGATGCTTGCTCTGGTGGGCAATGGGAGCTCATATGCTTAGGTATCCAGCCAATATTTAACCACGATGGGGCCAAACATCCTTTGCTTCACCTTCTCCATCGCATGCTTGGTATGAATATTCTTCCGGTGCAACATTATACGGTCTGCTTTCTTAGCCTGGGAAGAGGCCATGTCATCCATGGTGATATAGTATGGCAATAGCAACTGTTTCTGCTCGTGCTATGTCCATTCCCTTTCCTGTGCCTGCTGGATCATATCTGGAATCTTTTATGAACTTCCTTCCCATTTCTCAACCCAGAGCTCACTGCCAGAGTTTATCCCTTAGGTATCAGACACTACAGCCGACTAGTTTGTCTATAGATTAAACCCTTAGTTGGTCGCAAATGGTAACAACCTGGTCGATTCTGATGTCGAGGTTGTATATGTGTACTGCTCACACAGTAGTAGTGAAACCCAGTCATCCTGTTGGTAGGAACAGTAATGACACAAGTACTGCTCTAGTCTGTGATTAACCCTCTCAGTTTGCCCATCAGTCTCAAGATGGAATACAGTTCAAAGATTTGGTTTTACTTACAACCAGTGCATCAGACTCATTCAGAACTTGGATGTGAATCGGCTATCCCAGTCAGAGATAATTGACTGGGGGAGTTCATGAAGGTGCCAAACCTCCCTGTGGAATATCAAAGCAAGACCCTTGATCAGTACCTCTGTCGCCAGGGGTACGAAGCATGTGATTTTCGAAAATCTATCTACAATAACCCAGATCTGGGTATACCCTTCTGACTCTGGCAGCGCTACAATAAAGTCCATTGAGATCACTGTCCAAGGCCACATAGGAATATCAATAGGTTCTAGGAAACCCAACTTCTTGTGCCTGAGGGTGTTATTTCTTTGGCGTGCATCATGCGTTCACATATAGCCTGTGATGTCCTCATACATCTTAGGCCAATAGAAGTAAGCCCGAACCCTGCCAATGGTTTTATAAGTCCCCAAGTGTTGCGCGGATTGTGAGTCATGTTCACACTCCACTGTTATCTGCTTCAGATTCTAACCTCCAGGTATATACCACCTGTTCATATACAGGAGGAGGCCCTTTCTTGTCGTAAAGTATCAGTTGACATCTTTGTCACCAGCAGTCCTTCCCTTCTGGATTCTTAAGTATTTCTGGTCCTGTGTTATGGCTGCCTGCAGTTGGTCCAAAAAGGAAGACTGTAGCTGAAAACTTTGGCATACTTGCAACACCTGTCTTGGCAAGGTGTCTTGTTCCTCGCTCACAACCCAGTGCCCATGAGGAAAAAATGACTGTGGCTGAAAATCACTCCCCCTTTCAAGGCTGTAGTCCCTATGCTATGACAAAGCATTGGCTTTCTCATTCAACCGCCCTTCGCGGTAAACCACCCTGAAGTTAAACCTTTGCAGGAACCCAGCCCTGCAGTGCTGCCTACGATTAAGGACCTTAGTACTATTCAACTACTGCAAATTCTAATTATCCGTATAGATCACCAATCGGTCCGATACCCAGTATCGCAGGTGTTCCCACTCCTTCAATGTCCCTACAATAGTAGTCATTTCCTCGTCCTAGACATCATAATTAATGTCTACTTTGTGAAACTTGTGACTATGATAGACCACTAGATGCCACCTGAGGTTCTCACAGAACCGGAGGAGGACAGCTCCTAAGGCATAGTCATTAGTGTTAGTTTCCAGCCTCGTTGGCCATTCAGGGTCAAAATGTGCTAGCATAGATTTGGATCTAAGCGGTTCCTTCAAGTAATTAGAGTCCTGTTCACAAGCACGTGTCCTTTCCGATCAGCGAACCTTATTTGTCACGTTTGTCAGGCGTTTCCCTACCTTTCTGAAACGCTCACTGAACTGTTAATAGAACCTGGCAAAGCCCGTACAGCTTTGAATGTCAACAACACATATCAGGGGTGCCCAATCCTTGATAGTTTGCACCTTCTCCTATCGTATAGGGATCTCCATATCAGAGATCTTGTATCCTAGGAATTCAACTTCCCATTGGTGGAAACTGGGCTTTTTTGTGCTTATGCACACTCTTTTGCTTTCTACAGTTTCTCCATCACATGCCTCACGAGCGCCACGTGGTCCTCCAGGCTCTCGGACTATATCAGGATGTCATCCATGTATGCAATGACTCCTTGACCCAAGAGGTTATGAAAGACCCCATTTGTCATGCTCTGCAAAGTTGCCAGAGCGTGACATAACACAAACGGCATGACTCTGCATTCATACAGTCTGTATCTGCAGTGGAAGGCTATCATTCATTCCTCACATTCTGCCATGATCAGAAGGTGGTAGCCGTTTTGCAGGTCCGGCTTACTGAACACAGCGGCCTTTCCTAGTCTATCTCAAAGTTCGTTCATCAACAGTGAAGGGTGTCTCCTCCTAACTGTGATCTTGTTTAGCCCTCGGTAGTCTATTGGCTATTTTAAAGTACAGTCCGGTTTTGGCACCAGGAGGAGTAGGGCTACTGCGGAGGAACAAGATCGCCATAGCTTTCCGGTTCCCAGCATCTTGTAGCGATGTTCGTGTAGTACCTAGAGGTCCCTTTCTGATAATGGATGAATAGGCCACATGGGAGGTTCTGTTCAGCGCTGCAACTCGACCAAGGGATTATATTTGGACTGTTGTGGGAAAGTCGCAATCCACTCTTAACTAAAGTTCTTCCCGTAGTCCTTCTACCTGAGAAGTGGGTTGCCCTGAATGTCGGCACCTTCCTTGTTGAAAAATTCCGCAATTCCCAACCGAGACACCTTACTAAGGTCTTCAGCTATTAACTCTTCGTCGCTCATGAATACCAACTGCCACTGCTCTGCTAGGGAGTTGGTCTTGCAGAAATCTGACCGCCAGGTCAGTGAACATATCTCCCAATCTATGTCAGGGTTAGGGTTCTTCAGGCATGATATGGGCAGGTACCCATCTGCCGCTGTATCGGGCCTGTCTATAACCTCATAGGACCACTCATCCTGGTGGTTAGCTATTCTCATGTCGAATGACTTGGTATGGTGCAGACCTGACCCAGGAATGTCATTACCACTTGTATCTCTTATTGGCACGTGCATCTTTGGCCATACACAAGGTGCCTGAGTCTGTTTAACCTGTTGGCCACTGAGTACCGGCCCAGTAGCTCCACCATCAAGTAGCAGGAGCCCTTCCACACTTACCTGGATCGCTCTCATTTTCCAGTCTAGCTTCACTTGTAGGTGAATAGACTTGTGATGATGAGTCAAGTTGTCGCTTTTCTGCCTCTTCACTTGTTTTAGGGACTTGGTCATGTTGGGTTACTAATTTTGGTCTCTTGCCTTTCAACAGAAGAGCGGCCACAATGTGTCCGTAAACATCTAGGGGTTTGGAGTTCACTATATCACGGTTGCTAGAGTACTAACTATAATGCCAGAATGATTTCAGGTACTAAACCCACGTCAGGTAAACCTGCAGATAACGCTTTGTATTAGATCAAGTCTTGCCTAAGCCAATTCCCCTTGTACTAAGATAACAAAGTTCCCGAAGTTGGTAGAAGTCCGCTATCGGACCAGTTCCAAGTGAAGCAATATCATGCTTCCCTAATGTTAGGCCTCTGCTCTCGCAAGAGCTCCCGGAGCCTCAACAGAAACACAGTCGTATGACCCACCTATCCAGCTAAGGAAAACTGGAACGAAATACTTATAACTAGAAGAGAGGAGATAACCAGAAACCCAACAAAGGAAAGATTGCACAATCAACTGCATGTGGCCTGCAACATCTGTCTGCCCACACCCCCTGGGTGTAGTTAGTATCATGCCTGTTCATATAGTAGAAGGGTACTTGGCCTTCCCAGAACCTCCTCCTGGATTCCCTCTATCCATCTCTTGTGGCTCTATGAATGCAGGTCAGTAAGGTTATACCTTAAGTACAACTGGTTCTAAACTATTCCAAGCTGCTAGTATCAACCTCCATAATCTGAGGTGATGCCTGTCAGACTTTGAGTATCTTTGATGTGGAGGCCGGAGTTGGCACTTGAATAGGCTTTGGCTGCTTGTCTGTACCCAAAGGCTCCCTTACCGTGGCTGACTGTTTCAACCCACGTGCCCATTTGGATGGCCTAAGAATGGGGGATGCCGCAGTACAATGTCCCTGGAAGTGTCCAGTCTGTTCCCACTTGGTACAGCAGTTGTGGTTTCCCCGATATTCGGTTAGAGTCAACTTGATATCCTTATATCCCATTGTATACTCAGAAGTCACCAGCTTTGCCTCTTTCTCCGCATTGAAATTAGTAGGTTTGGCAGGCCTCTGGTTCTGTGTGCCCGAAACCTTTCCCCTTTTTCTAAACCTGCCTAAAGTCAATAGTCTATCTTCCTTCTTTTCATTTGGCTGCAACCATTGGACAGGATGGGGAACACCATTATTAGACTACCAGTAGTCTTCCAGCTTATGTTCACCCTTTCAAAGAAGCTCCAGGTACTTGTTCACCTGGGTTGAATGGGCCTCCTTAAGTGCCCACCCATTCCCATCCTTTTGCGTAATACGCACCTGTACCTTCTCCCCCACCTATAATGGGTCTATATGCCTAAGCTGATACATGTTGTCAATTATCATGTCACGGTATTCATCAATGTGATCTGGCTTGATCACCAGGTCTCGCCATACAAGAAGAGATTTGTCTCGTTCTACTTGGTCACCACCCTAACTTTGTTCAAGCAGTTCACGGAATCCTTTCCACGTTCGCAACAAGTTACTGTCGTTAACAGGAATTCCAGTATGCTGGGCTGCCCCCTTGTTGATATGGGAGTACTGCCCAAGCACCATGCCACTGCAGACTCTTCCCCAAGCAGTATCACCAGGTTTACCTCATGCGTATCGGTCAACCTAAAGCCAGCAAGGTACTCAAACGTAACCTCTGCCAGTGTTTAGAAGGTTGCAAGTTCGCTTACCTTTTCCTTACAGACTGGAATGTCACTCCGCTTTTCCGGCTTCATTTGCCCCTGTCTGGAGGATGGTCAAGAGCTCGCTCTACTTTGAAGTTTGCATGATAGCTTCTTAGCTTCCCGGTCCGACTGTCGCTTTTTCCCATCACTGGACTCATCCTTGCAAGTGCCAAGGAAGTGGGTCAAAGCACGGGGAGAATCCATATCGTCATCATCCCAAGTGGCTTGGTCAGAGTCACCTGGATCTCTGCCGAGTCCCCCCACACCATCTCTGAGTGTCAAATTTCCATCTCCACTACCTCCAGTATTTCCGCCTTAGGTTTCCCACCCTCTGTCGTACCCATCAAACTGTTCTTCTTGGCCATGTTGCTTCCCACCCAGGCGCGGGTTAATCCCTGATGGTACTGATTCCAGTGGTGGAATGGGGCGTTGCCTACACTGAGAAGTTCAGTTAGGAGCTGCCTGAGCTATATGCAGATATTTCAGAACCTCTGAGCAACCAAGTGGTTACACTGGTGGGCCAACATGCCTCCATGACCCACAGTACCCACAGGTTGGTCGTCCATCCCCTTCCTTATGTCTTCTGTCATGCTTCACCAGGGTCCGTAGTCCCTTCTCATACCCAAATGTGTGGTAATAAACCAACCCCATATGGGTCTCCTCCAATTTGCAGCCTAATAAACAAAACTCGTTTTGGCTACCTGAATTGCCACTTGCGATGCTGCAGAGACCAGATGGAAGAATTCATTTTCAGGGGGCTAAGGGAATCCCTAGTGCCCAAGGAACTGAGTGGAGAGGGGTTCCGGGTTCTGTAATTGGAGTTCCCGCGATGGAGCCCTGGGTCCTCCCTCTTGCTGGTGTCGGACCGGTTGAAAAATACCATGTGACGCAGCACATGTTGGCCGGAACCTGGGGGTAGCCAACACTGCAGGCGGGAAGTTTATTGTAAGAGAGAGGTTAGCGATAGGTAAAGGGACTGGCAGAGGTGGGACTCTTGGGCTAGCTATGGGAGGTATAGAGGTTGCAACTAACAGTGTCCCTGGAGGGATGATGGGGGCAGAGGTCAGACGAGGCATAGGGTCAGGTGTCTCAGGTGCCCTAATAGCCTTCGGGTTTGATGTCCTTTTCTCGACAGGGTGCGCATCCGTTTGTCTGATCACTGAACTGGCCGCACAACTGCGGGTGGTTGAGCGGAGGACAGATAGGGAGCCCATAGATGGTCTGGCGAAGAAGGAGAAATAGCTGTAGCGATCACCTTTGAGGCTATCAAATGTTCATATACCAACTGGGCTCTGGAATGCCCTCCAATGTTCATCTCTGGCTCCTAACGCCAATTCTGTCCTGAGATTCTTGGGTTTGGTATAGACAAGTGGGAGTAGGGGCATAGCCACTATTATCAGCACATGATTCTCAGCATCAATACCATACCTGACTTACAAGGTGTTTTGCAATGCTACTACCTGATCCTTTAATACTTGCCGGTCTTTCACCATACACAGGTATTGTTACCACTCAGCATATATAAGCTATGGCAGCCAGAACCTACACCCATGCAGGTGGCCAGGAGGCGAACTGGTAGGAACTGGCAGGCAAGTAAGCCTGAGAACTTGACCCGTGGAGACCCAATAGCCCAGGCTCCAAGATGAAGAGAAATAGCAGACCCGGTACTTAGGCACTTGGTTACATCCTGGAGTGATGTCAGCGTACTCGGGGACCACTGAGGGGGCAGTGCTTGGCTAGGTCAGGTAATTGGACAAAGGTCCGGAATGTCTATCGCCAGTGATGGAATAGAAAGGGTAACTGGGTGAAGAGATCTTGTCCGCCAGGAAAGGTTACGCTGCCCTTAGGACCAGGTTACCCTGCTATGGGGCTCAGGTTACCCTGATTAAAGTCCTGGGCTACCCTACCTTTCAATATGAAGTCCCGTGAGGACTTCGGGAACAATGACAAGAATTTTTGCCATACGAAGCCAGGCATAACACTGGAATCTGAGATTCCGGGGAGCAAGCTACACAGCTCCGAAGAAGCTGTAAGTCGGAGACATTATTCCTATCATGCCCCTCCGGTCCCGCCTTGAGGCCCGGACGTCATGGGCAAACGGATGTGTAGTTCTGCGCAGTCGGGCAAACAAGAGTGTTTGGAGACCTGCTTGCAACACCGTATAGGACGCTGCTGTCTGGTCGACCATAAGCTGTTCACAAGGTATATAAGGGGGCATAGGTTACAAGGTGCAGTACCTCCTCCAAGTTGTTAGGAGTAAAAGGGACCAAAACTGACAGCGTTAACATGGGTTAACCGCGGGGGTCCCAAAGGTAATCCTGGGTAGTGCTGGGGTGACCGGTAGAGTTTTACACCTGCCAAACCCAAATGTTTCCGCAGCGCCATAGGCTCTGAAAGGGAAGTGTAGAGGCAGTAAAAGCATGATCCCTACCACAGATAAGATGGATCTGAGGTAGTGGTCATGGGTAGCACCCATTGGATCATTCCTGGACCACCATAAACTGCGGAAGACACTGGAAGCCCGCCACTCGTAAACAGTAGATAGATCAACCGCTCAGAGTAACCTCTGCAGTCAAGTAGAGATCACTGCATATAGGAAGGGTGGCATAGATAGTCCAGTTCATCAGGTGTCTTGAATGTTAGCCACTGGCAAGGCAAGGTTGCGAAGAAGCTTTCACTCCAGTGGGCAAATTGGGAATGTGCCGGCGAAATGATGACCGCACAAGATGAACACTGACGAGAGAGTGTCAACACTCCCATACCTGAAGGGTGTGCTAGGAGACGTGTCAGACCACCCTAAGCTGAGAAGGGTGTGCTCGAATGGTTGGTGTAGAACTGATGGGAGAGTTCCTGGCATAAGATGAAACTACTTGAATGTCTATGCGAGAACTCTCCTACTCCAACAATCAATCCTCTCAAGACGTTAATTGAGTGAAGCGTCAGGCTCAATGGTATTAAGTTTTACCGCTTACTTTACTCTTACCTTGTGTGAACCTTTGGCGATAAGTTTGAAGTTCTTCGGTGCGGTCACACCCTTGGGATCCATCTTCCTAGGGGAGCCCCCATTACAGGTATCCCTCCTGCTGCGCTTTTATGTATTCCACCACTGGGGTAGTAATCAGTTCCTGGAACAACTTCTGCTGCTGGTTGTTCTGGTTTCTTCTTTTCTACGGGGCTTTGTTGCTTGACCGAACCACCTGCTAAGGGATATATGCTTCCACAAACTCGTGCAAGAACCTGCTAAAGGGAACACCTCCCAGGAGGGCAGGGCCGATGTTGTAGACCAGCATAGAATCTTGTAAAAACAAAAGGCTGGTGGCGCGAGTATGTATAATCATCAGCTCTAGACATTCATTGGGGAACTGAATAGCGGGCGCCTGCAGAAGCAACAGGTGGCCCTCCCATTCAATACTACGAATATTCAGTAAAACCGACCCAGGAAACGTGTAGCTAGCATGTTGGTCAAGGCCAAGTGCTGAATCCCAGTTGCATTCTATTCAGGTTCGCAGTTCGGTAACCGCTATTGGGCTTTCCACACTGGTCTACTTGCTCTAGCCAAACGTTGCTAGTATTCACAAAAGGTCAGTGCCAGAGGTCAATAACCAATGGATCAGCAGAGGAGGTAAGTGACAAGGTCACTTATGGCTATACTGTAACTGAGGCACCACTAGGAAGATAAGTCCCCAGGGAATGATGGCACCCAACAACCTCCAAGTTATCACCCAAAATTTCCACAGATGTAAGAGTAAAGTAAAAGGGAAAACTTAATATCTTTAAGCCTGATGGTGTACTCAATTAAGGTCTCCACAGGATTGATTGTTGGAGTAAGATAGTTCTCACATAGAGTTTCAAGTAGTTTTAATCTTATGCCAGAAACTTCAGCCTCAGTTTGCTTCAACTATTCCAGCACACTGTTCTCCGCTAAGAGTGGTCTGACATGTCTCCTGGCACAGCCTCCAGACATACATGTGTCAACATACTGTAGTTGGGGTTCACCTTATGTGGTTATCGTTTCTGTAGCGCATTTCCACTTTGCTGGCTAGAGTGAAAACCTCTTGGTATTGGTACCTTGCTAGTGCCTAACAGTCAAGACACCTGATAAACTGGACTATCTATAACACACTTCCCATGTGCACTGATCTCCATGTGAGCCCAGAAGCTACCATGAGTAGTTTACCTATATACTACTTACAATTCTCAAGCTTCCAGCATCTATCGTCGAAAACTGAGGTCTAGCAGCGATCCAAGGGGCGCCACCCAGGACCACTAACTCGGATCCACTTTGCCTGGAGTAGGCATCATGCTTTTAGTGTCTCTGTACGTTCCTTACAGAGACGAAGGTATTGGGAGCACGTTTGGGCTTGCTAGGTGTAAAACTCTACCAGTTATCCCGGTACCACCCAGGACCACCATCTGGACTACCACGGTTAACTCCCATGAACTCCCAAAACCTGTGAAGATGGAACACCGCCTCCATTGTGCTGGAAATTTGGGCTGACCTGTATTGTTTAGCAATCACTTGTGAGGCCATGAGTTAGGGGAGCCAAGACCTGATAACAGCTTGCAGTTGGTAGCATCACCAACATCTCATATTGTTTACAGAAGATACCCAACGATGGGCATTCCAGGTGGAGCAATGGAGACGATACCTGGCACGGAAGGACGAAGGAATCTGCATTGAGTGGGTTGTGATAGTAGCCTTGGACCCAGTGGCAAGATACATGAGCCGCATAGGGGGCCCAGAAGACCTCAAGGCTGTAGTCATAGAGAGACTGCTAAAACCCTATCAGAAGTCCACCAATCTCTTACTGCAACACACTGTGGAAAAGCTCCCAACTCATAACACCTTTGATCCGGGGGTGAAAATCACAGAAGGTGAAAAGCCTTCATGGGGGCCTATGTACACTCTATCCGAGCAGGAATTGTCAGCATTATGAGAGTGCCTGGACAAGATGCTGCAGGAAGGAAAGGTAATGACTAGCCAGTTGCCTGCAGGCTGACCAATTGTATTTGTGCTTGAATCTGAGAGACAGCTGAGCCTCTGCGTGGATGACTGTGGTCTGAACAAGGGCAGGATTGCAAACAAAGTCCTGCTAGCACTCATGGGTGAGCTCAGGGATCAAGTTGTCAGGTGGGTTATTTTTACCAAGTTGCATCTAAAGGACAGGTATCACCTAATATGTGTAAAAGAGGGAGACAGATGGAAAAATGGTTTCTGGATGCAGTATGGACATTACCAGTACCGTGTAATGCCATTGGGGCTAGTCAACGCACCCACTTCCTTCACTAATGTGATTCAGATTATGTTAAGAAGATGCACTGATTCAGGAGTAGTTGTATACATACACGATATCCTAATTTATTCCCAGAGCAAGGAAGAACATAGCAGGCTAGTCCAGGAAGTGTTAACTAAGCTACGGCAATACCAACCGGTAGTGTTGATCACTAAATTACTATTTTGCACCCATATGGTGGAATTCTTGTGATACATAGTGAAGATTAATGGGATAACCAGAAGTGATTAAAAGGTAAAAGCCATGATGGAATAGAAGAGACCTGAGTCTGTAAAGGACATACAATGTTTTATGGGATTTCCAAATTTCTGTTGAAGATTTAGCAAAGGTTTTCGGGAACTTGGAAATGCATAACGGAATTGTTGAAAGGTGACCCGAAAGGCTTTGCCTGGAGGAAAGAGTAGGAGCAGGCTTTCAAATTCCTGAAAGAACAGTTCGTAACAGCCACTATCTTGGCCCACTTCCACCCTGACCAGGACACAGTGGTAGAAACAGATGTGATTGGTTTCATGCTAGGGTGTATTCTGTCCTACCATATTGAAAAAGGATTGCACCAAATTGCATTTCACTCATGGAAGATCAACCCCACTGAGCAGAACTATAACACCCATGACAAAGAGTTACAGGCCATAGTCGAAGCTTTCAAACAATGGTATCACTACATTGCAGGAACCAAGGAACCTATTATGGTATACATCAATCATCAGAATCTACAATACTTCCTCACGACCAAGGCCTGGAGTGCTGGCCAAATCAGATGGCACAGAAGTTAGCAGATATTAACTTCAAAATTGTGTACCAACCAGAGTTGAGCAGCAGACAGCCAGATGCATTAAGCACATGACTGGAGTACTATCCCAAGAGGGGAGCTGTGCAAAGTAAGAAATGCTCAATACTAAACTGCACACATTTTAACCAAGTCGTAGTTATGCTGGTAGGAAAGGAGGAACAGCTGGGTCTAAGCTAAAGGAGAGCCGAACCGGGGTATCCAGGAGCTATAAGGTTATACCCCAAAGCTCAGATTCCCACAAGCGGATTAAGGGAAGCAGTGGGACATAATATTTACACCCTGAAAGGGGCAGTGATACCTACTTACGGACAAGAGAAAGTAGCCACCAGAGTAGCCTTAGCGTGACCAGTGGGAACCTGTAGATGGGTAGCTCCCAGGAGTGGACATGCAGTCCACTATGGGATCATAGTCAGAGCACGCACAATGGACAGGGACTACTGGGCAGAAGTAAACATGCCGCTGTTCAACTTGAAGGACCAGGACTACCACATGGGTAAAAATGAATGAGGTGTGGAGCTCGTGATAGACAAGATCCATGAGTGGGAGCCCCAAGATGAAATGGAGGTGGATGATGCCAGGAGAGACTAGCGGTGTTGCAGGAGCACTAGAACGAGTGTGGTAGAAACCATAACTAAGACCATTCATATTCAGGAGAAAAGGGGGCAAAACCAACACTTCAACAAGTTCAATCAGAGAATGCACACACTACTGATGATGGAACAGACCATCCTATCCAATGCAGTACTCATTAAAGCCACGGTACTGAGGTTTGACACCTAATTCCTATGACAGGTAGAAGGAAAGGGAAGGGCAGACTATGACTGGAAAATAGGAGCAGGACAGTGGGAAAGGCTCGGAGATGGGAAAAGAACTGCCAAGGCCTTGCACTTTGGTGGATGGGCTCCTATACTATAAGAGACGCCAATTTATTCTAATAGATGAAGCAATACAGGTGCTGATTGCTTAGAGCAGCCATGATTCAACAGTTGCCGGGCATTTCGGTCACGAAAAAATGGCAGAAATTATAATAGGAGATTTCTACTGGAAGAGGCTGGCAAAATAGATAAACAACTATGTATGATCCTATGATAACTGCCAGAATAATGCAGTACCACTGCATGCAAACTACTAATATCTGGAGCCTTTGGAAATACCATACGTGATGTAGATGTCAATCTCAACTGACATCATAACCCAGTTGCCGGAGTCGCATGGGAACACCCAGATCATGGTAGTAGTCCACCATTCCACCAAGATACCCTACCTGGTGGCACTAAAGGAAAATACCATTGCCAAAGGTGTAGCCCAGGTCTTCCTCAATGAAGTATGAAAGCTGCATTGGCTATCAATAGAAATCATCTTAGACATAGACACAAAGTTGATGGGTGAATTCTGGCAGAGTCTCAGTAAGCTCTAGGGGATTAAAGGGAAGACATCAACTGCATAGTATCTACAGATGGACAGATAGACAGAAAGAAGCAACTAAGTGCTGGAAGCTTATGTCCCAAGTTTCGTCAATGATAACTATGATGATTAGTACCAACTCCTCTCACTAGCAGAACATGCCAATAATAATTCCGTTACAAGGCGGTAGGGGCTAACTCCCTTCTACGCGAACTATGAATACCATCCACAGGCAGAATAGGTCAATGAGCAGGAAGCTCAGAACCCAGGGGCTACCCCCTGGGTCCACTGGATAAAAGAAATACATAGACAGGCAAGGGCAGCACTAAAGGCAACCAGAGAAGCAATAGGGCAGTACCATGACAAGAAAGCTAGACCTCAACTGAACTTTCAGACAGGCGACTTGGTCATACTAAATGCCAAGAACATTCCAAGCAAACAACTCTCCCAAAATGTTAGCCTAAAGCTGTATGGGCTATTTAAAATCCTAGAGCCACGCGGCAGTAGAGCATTTGAGCTAGAAATCCGAGAATGCTAGAAGATCCACTCCATCATCCATGTAACATTGTTAGAGCGCTATGGGATCCCAGTTCAGCCAGCCCAGAAGCAAGCCACCAGGGTACCAGAAGAGATGGATCGGGACCTGGAATGGGAGGTTGAAAAGATAGTAAACAGCAAGGTTGTTTCTTATACTTGCAGGGTTCACGAGCAGAATAAGAGAATCCATGAACGAAGACACTTTGTGAAGAGGCAGGGGTGTCCAGAGGATGAAAACACCTGGGAGCCGCTGGAGCACTTGGAGCATACGGCAGGGTCAGTAGAAGGGTTCCATAGGAACTATTCGGAGATGCGATGGATATGGAAGAAGGAGAAGGAAAGGGTTTTCCAGGTGTTGACAAGTAAACTTACAAACGTTTGTCACCCTATCTTGCCACATCCATAAATAAATTCAGTATGTACACTATTAGAGAACTGGATTTTAGAGATTCGAGCCGAACTCTTAGAGAGGGGTGCTCAGGTTACTTATAAGATGAACTAGTATAGTCTCATAGGCATGTCATGTGATCATCGGCAAAAGGTCACATGTTCATTCCCAGGGTCCATCAAAGTCTTTGGAGAATGGGATAATTTGTGCCAATATGATACTGGCACAAAACCCTCAATTAGACCACAACTGAAGGTCATCGATGGCAGGGTTTTCACTGAGTCTTCAGGAAAGTATACCCAACTATCCTAATAAGGTTGAACAGACAGATTCAGTTGGTTGGTTGCAGAAAAAGACACATGCAAAGAGGACTCTGCTGTGCCAACTGATAGCTGCCAACTGGTGTAATGGAGCACCTCCTAGGAAGATGAATCCCCAGGTTACAACTGTACCGAACAACTTCAAACTTATTGCCAAAAGCTCACACAAATGCATAAGTAAAGTAATTAGTAAAACTTAATGGTGTTAATCCTGACACTTCACTCAATTAAGGTCTTGAGGGGATTGATTGTTGGAGTAGTAGAGTTCTCGCATAGACTTTTAAGTAGTTTCATCTTACGCTAGCAACTCCTCTATCAGTTTACTACAACTATTCGAGCGGACCCTTTCGTACTAAGGGTGGTCCGACACATCTCCTAGCAGACCTTTCAGGCATGCATGTATCGACAAACTCTAATTGGTGTTCACTTCTTGTAGTTATCATTTCTGCAGTGCATCTCCCTTTTGCCTGCCTGCGTGAAAACCTCTTCGTATCGGTGCCTCGCCAGTGGCTAACAGTCAACACACCTGATGAACTGGACTGTCTATAACACCCTTCCAATATGCATTGATCCCTGTGTGATCCCAGAGGCTCCCATGGGCGCTTTCTCTATCTCATATTTACGACTCTCTGACGTCCGGTGTCTTCCACAGGATATAGTAGTCCTGTCGTGCTCCGATGCATGCTACCCTTGACCATTATCCCAGAATGACGTTACCTGGAGTAGGAATCATGCTTTTAGTGCCTCCTCATTTCCCTTATAGAGCTCATGCCATTGGGCAGACATTGGGCTTGCATAGGTGTAAACCTCTCCCAGTCGTCCTGGCACTACCCGGGACTATCTTCATAACCCCTAGGGTGAACTCCCATTAACTCTCCCAGTTTTGGTCTAAACAACTTGAAGCAGGTACTCTACCTTGCACCCTACGCCCCCGTACATATGCTGTGAATGGCTTACCGTTGGCTGGATGGCAGTGACACACATGGTGTCAGCAGAAGGTCTACCCACATTCCCTTCTGCTAGACTGTTCACAAGTACACAACCATCTGCCCATGGCATCTGGGCATCAAGGTGGGACTGGAGGGGTAGGATAGGAATAATGTCTCCAATTTACAGCTTCTTCGAAGCTCCGCAGCTCATCCAATAGCATCTCCAAGAACCTTAAATTCCAGTATTATGCATGACTTCCTGTGACAAGCATTCTGGTCATTTCCTCGAACTCTGCGAGTGACTTCATCTTCCCTGCTAGGGTCTGTCAAGTTCCTAGACAGTCTGCTCCAAGTACCAAGACAGCATAACAGTGGTCCCTGAGTAGGGTAACCTACTCTGCAGGTCCCTGTAACTTTACCCTGTTACCCGGTCTATTCCGGTGGCGGAGATGGACCTCCCTCCCTTTCACCCACCCAGTTAACCAGGCAACCTGCATAACTTGTCGTCGGCAAATTCTTAACTTTGGGAACACCTCCCAAGGGTTTATCCCTTACTGTTCATAATGGAACCACGACTATTGGACTTCCATGGGTCAAACTCCTGCCTGTCCTACTCTTCCTGCCAGTCTGCCGCAGGGCTGACTGCATGGGTGTAGGCTCAGTCTGCCATGGCTCATGTATGCTGGGTCCTTATAACCAGAGGCAGGTCAGCTACTCCAATGGAAGTCCCTGGCTACCTTCCTGGTGGCATGACCCAATTTCAAGTCAATTAGTCAAGGAAGGTGGAGGAAATCATGAACAGAAGATAATGCCCAAGAGATGATTATTTATCCATACCTAGTGGCATCACAAGGTGCAGCCATCAGAGGGCCTGCCACACAAAGGTTTGGCCCAGAGCGTCAAAGAGGCTTAAATGCCATTGACATGACAAGCAAGGAGCAGGCCTTCTGTGAGGTAATCTAGATAGCTGATGACTCCAAATGCATTTATAATTCTGTCCTTGGAGCTGATCACCCCATATGCTGAGAAAGGACTAATAGCTGCTTGCTATGGTGAAAGGGTTCCAGTAACTATGACGTGAGCAGACACTGCAAGGTAAGCCATAAGAACACCCTCTCTGCTGTTCCCATATATCAGGGTCAAGTGGGGTAAAGATTTTCAGGGTCTGCAAAGTTCACACTGAGGAAAACGGTGAGGGATATGAGAAGAATAGATATCCAGCAAATACCTAGATACGGAATATAAATATCAAAATACCTCTTCTGCCTTTATACAGATTATCAGCGATCATGAAGAGATCTTATCAATACATTTGTTATATGAGACACTTTATCCCTTCAAGAACTTTGAAACCAATTGCACCTTCCTGGTATTTACTTCGTCATAAATCAGGACTTAGTCAGAACTCCCTTGTCTCTAAAGTTGGCTACCACCTAACACAGAGAATGAAAGGCATGAAAACTTGCTTGTCAATACTTAGAATAACAGTGGTTTTTTGAATCATATTAGTTGTGCTATCAATATCCAGATTACTGTTAAAAACTAACACTATCTATACTGATTAAAGTGCAATAAGGAAAACATCAGATATAAAAGAAAAACAAATAACAATTCCGAAATTACTCTCCTTAGCACCAATACCTTTTAGAGATGTTATTCAAGATATTTTAAAATAATTTAGTGCTCTTATATACTCAAAGATTGCTACTGAAATACTGTTGTCTTTAGATAGAAAGATGTACTAAAATTGTCATTTTTATACAACTACAGCAGACAAAAACATCAATCGGAAAAGAACTCACTTTTACTTTTGACCTCTTGGAATGTGGTAGTAATCTTTATAGTGTAAAAATATTGTGAAAAAATTGTAACATAGAAGTATTTCATACTAGAAGTAGTCTATTACTATTGCCAAAACCTTTACTGCTTTTGACTACCAGGAACTGAAAACTCTTCCAATTTTGATGCAACCTATATCAGATACTCACATATACCTTTAATAATTACTTCTTATCTTTGATGCTTGATTAAGAGATATTATTGTTTAAAAGTTAAGAAAATCTGAGTAGTGTTTTTTGACTAAAATGCTTCAACCAAGAACCTCCAGTTCAATAATCAGCCTTCAAAGAGACCACCATAGATATACCATATTTCAATTCCCTGTTATATAAATATCTTACTCAGTTAATATTAAATTATTATTACTATAGGGTGTAAAGGTAAAAAATATTATATGAAGTCTAATTTTGTAAATCACATTTTGGTTCATGATTATATATAATAGTCTGTAAGCTTGATTAGATGATAAAACGATACAATAATTTTTAAAGACAGTCTATACAGCTTGTATTTTACTATATATTTTAATTGAATCTATTTATTGAATTATTTGTTGACTTGGATTCATTAATGTTCACCTGGTTGAATTGGTCAGGAGTATGAGGACTTAGCAGAGAGGACTCTACTTGGTATTCCTTTCTGTTGCCATAGAGGGATATAGAAACTTATTAGACACAAGTGTATAGTTGTATCTAATAAGTTTTCATATAGTTCCCAGCACTTATACCACAATACCGAATAGTAATCTTTACTATGAAAAAAAAAAAGATATAAACTCTATTAAAAAATAGATAATAGTAGCTATAAAGAATAACTATTTAGCAATACTACTATTTTGTATGACTTCCATTTGTATCCAGCAGAGTCTGAATTTACTCCAGTATCCTGTCAATCCATCTATTGAATGTGTCTTGTAGAATACACTCCCAGTCTTCCTCAGCTGCCTGAAACAACTCATTAATACTATCTGGCCTTCTTACAAGCTTAGAGAATATCTTTCTTCTGGCTTTTTTGAGAAATGTCCAGGTATTCTCAATTGAGTGGAGATATAAGGAGTTGGGAGGCTAAGCTAATCTCTGATGTCTATAGTCCTCTTGTATTTTTTTGTTTTCGGCTCTATTTTGCCATAATATATTATCAGTAGCTGTATTAATAGTTTCAGCAGCCCTATTTATCTTCTCTATGAAGGCAATAAGGTATAGCTGGTAAATCCCAGTTGCATATTAGTAAGTATTGAGTCCAAGTCTATTCCTTTTACTTATGATTTTCTACACAGTCCTCTTTCTCAGAAGAATTAACTTAGTCTTTCCTTCATGTATAATTGTAGCATAGATCCAATATTAGTTCTTCTAGACTTAAAGCTTGGCCTTAAGTTTTTTTCTTCCAGTTCTTCACCAAGTTGAAGTCTAATTTTTCTACTTATTAGATTTGCATCATATTCAATTGTAGCTTTATCTATAAAAACAACCCACTTCCATACTCTTATCCAGTTCCTTCTTATCCTAGCAAACTCCTTTCTCTTCTCCTTCTGTCCTTTTCTTCCAAGAGGGCCTTTTTCTGGAAATCTTAAACTTAAAACCAGCCTCATCAGAGATCTCCTTGATAGTATTTTTTTCAAGGCCAATATTAGCTTTCTGGGTAATATCTCTAAGTACTAAATGAGGCTCAGAATCAATAATATTGACAATTATCTCTCTTTTGGTATCAGTAATCTTTATTGGTCTCCCAGGTCTTGTAGTATTATGGGTATCGCTATTCTGATTTTGGACTCTTTTGATAACTGAAGAAACAGTTGACTTGGAAAAACTTCATAATCTTAGAAATTTTATCTTATCTCATATCAGTGTGTTTATATAGGATATGAATTTCTCAATTTTTGTCTTTCTTGGCTTTTCTGGTATGTAGTGGTGTCATAGTAGTATGAGGAGGCAGAGAGAATAGTCAATACTATGGTTGCCAACCAGCTATACAAGAACTTATTAGACAAAAGTATACACATTAGTCTATTGAGTTATCATACTTGGCTATCGTAAGAGTCAATATCATGATCACCTCAACAGCCCTATACAACCATGGTTCTACTACACTCTTGCAGTGTCAGAAAGGACAGAAATTGCGAAATTTATATCCTATATAAATATACAGACATGGGGTATAATCAAATTTCTAAGCTGATAAAGCTCCCTCAGGCAACTGTTCAATCAGTAATAAAAAAGGCCAAAAATCTTGATAGCAATACTCATAATACTTGCAGAGCTGGCAGATTAACAAAAATAATGACTGCTAAAAGAGAAGGTTACTCTTGATATTATTGATACTGAGCCTCATTTAATAGTGAGGGATATTACCCAAAAGGCTAATGTTGGTCTTGAAAAAGATACTATCAATGAGATCTCTGGGGAAGCTCCTTTTAAGCTGGAAATTCGAAGAAAAAAGCCTTTTTGGAGAAACGGACAAAAGAAAAAAGGGAAGGTGTTTGCTAGAAAGAGGATGAATTGGACAAGAACTTGGATATAGGTAGTTTTTATTGAGAAAGCTACCATTGAGTATGATCCCAATCCAGTAGGAAGAACAGTCAGACTTAAAGTAGGTGAGAGGCTTGAAGAGGAAAACTTAAAGCCAAGCTTTAAGTCAGGAAGGACTAACATTGTGGTTTATGCTGCAATCATGCATGGAAGGAAGACTGAGTTAATTCTTGTCAGGAGGAGGAGTGAGGAGAAAAGAACCAGTAAATCAGACAGGCATAGTCTGAATCCACATTAGTATACTACTGAAATTTACCAGTCATACCTTATTCTCTTCATAGAAGGAATAAATAAATCCTCAGGAACTATTTATATGGCTACTAATAATGTATTATAGCATAATAGGTTGGAGAACAAAAAATTGCAAGAGGATTGTGGATATCAAAGACTGGCTTAGCCACCCAACTCCCCAGATCTTAATGCCATTGAGAATGTTTGGTCCTTCCTCAAAAAACTGTCAAAAAGAAATTCTCCAGACTTGAGAGAAGGCCTCATAGTGTTGCTGAATTATTTCAAGTAGCAAAGGAGGAGTGGGAACTCGTCCCCCAAGAGACTATTGATGGCTAGATTAATAGGATACCTAAGAGACTTCAGGCTGTACAAGATGCAGATGGTGGTCACACAAAATGGTAAAATAGGCAAAGTTTTCTCTTATATTTCTTTTACTACCTATCTTTTAATTGAGTCGTTATCTTTTTTTTTTTTTGAATTTGGAAATTTCCCTTTGGTTGTGGTTGTGCAGTTGTATGGTTGCGCCAGGGGTATGAAAACTTATTAGACACGAGTGTACAAGAGCAATTTGCTGTTTACTAGCCTTCAAGACTTCAGGACTGTTTGACACAATAGCAAACCATGATTGCGAAACCATGTTTAGCAATCTGACAAATGACAATAATTTGGTGTTTTAGTACCCGCCATTAGTCTGTTTACTAACCATGGTTTGCTATTAGCCAAACAGCCCCCTACAACTTGCTCCGAAAGACGGTTTCCATTTACTAAATTTTTCCCGCGGCAGTTAACTACCTGCTCTTGACGTCCCATTTCTCAGAAGTAGGATCTCAGAACAAGCCCCACCTCCAATACCCAACTTCCCATTTACAAATTACTTCTGATGATCGCTTCATCCTTGTTTCAACCTTGTCATAAAATTATGATATGCCCGGATGCTCTCGAATCGCTGATCTAATCTTCCAGATAGGATAGATCTCAAAGTCAACCTCGAGTTGTCAGGCACCTTGTAGACATGCTTCAAGATGTAAGCCCCTATGCAAGTCTCATAATTTCCGCAGAAGCCCCACCACGCTTAGACCCCAACGACCCCCGGAACTATGTTTCCATAAAAACACGGACTTCCAAGAAAGGATAGCTTCCTAATTGAATACTAGATACCATCCGCTGTGTAGAGCGGGCCCGGGGTGAAGATACTGACACTACACACCGGGGTACGAACCCAAGCATAGTGGTAGAGTGAACCGGAGGTTGCTCCATCAATGATCAAGAATGAACGAGCTTCCACTATCCAATACGGAGATTTTAATGAATCCCAAACACTAAAACTTCCGTGACACAGGGCAGCTTTCTCCCCTTACCACGGGTTATTCCATATAGATGAAAAAAGGTGGAACAACATCAATCCTCACTCCATGACTCTAGCGACTATTCAGATGAGAAATTCCCTCAAGCAAAGCCGATATCACTGACCCCGAGGCATTGAAATTAACGATAACTCATACTCCGGGAGATGGCCGAACTGCATTCTGCTAGAAGGAGACCCTCCCTTCCCCCTCAAGGACTCTTTCACTGGGAAGAAGGATACCGCCATAATTTACTGCGAGAGGACTAGGCACCGGAACGATATCTTTTTCCAATCCCGTTTTCGAAACTCTTTCCTTTAATAATAGATAATCCTGCTGCTCTGTCCGAGGTCATCACATGACATCACTCGTTGAACTCGCTGCAAGCTAAAGCTCCTATACCTATTGCGACGATACGTGTAGGGTTGCACTACGCATCGAACTGAAGTGAAAGCTCAACCCTTTTGTGACTAAATATTGGGCCCTGGATCAGTCACAGAATGATTGGCTGCGTCAGTTGAAACCGCAAATTTCTTTGGGACAGCAATAGCTCAGGGAAACGTCCAGCCATACTCTACTGTCTGGTTAACTCAGCTTCATTCCCTTGGATGGGACTTCTGGTCTAGCCGTTAATCCTACTCCACGCCAAATACCTAAAACTATAATTATCCTCATAGGCCCAGTGGGAGCGCAAACCACAACACACCATCTACCCCACACACCACATTGCACCAGCATCAATTTTCTTTATTACCACCCTTCCACAAACATCAATAGAGGTAGCATGCACTGCACTCGTCTCAGCCAAGCATAGAAACCGACAATGCCTCGTCCCATCCGACCCCTTGTTCAGGACCGAAACCAACGCATGCGGAGATATCGGATCGGGATTAAGAATGAGCGCAATTCCCCCGCCCCCAAGAACCACACGATCGAATTCTTCCCACCCTCTAACAACTCTCCTCTACTCCTCATCTGTCCTTCCCATCTTCGCCCCCGCCGAGCTCAGCCGAATCGTCGGATTCGTTGGATCCTCTCCGAGAACGAAATGATTGCCGAGATTTTTGGGCGGGCTGATGGAGAGGAACAGCAGAGCAGGGAAAGCCGCATATACCCCGTGCGCGTCTCTTGGCGCATCGAGACCTTCCGCTACTGCGATCTGTCCCGTTTGCTGAAGGAAGGAGAGTGGTGCCCAACGGTATCCGTCAATTTGCAAGCGGGGGACTTTTCGGAATATTATTTCGGCAGGGACGGTGTCTATGAAGGAGTAGAATATTGCCATGCGCTCCTCTGTGTTGTCCGTTGCCACCACTTTTGATACGTCGTGGCCTAGCACTGCGGTTAGGTAGATGGCCTCGTCAGACTGCCTGCTGGTGGTGCGGTAGCGCAGGGCTCGGCTCAGAGTTGAGAACATGAAGGAAATAGATCCTGTCAGTGGCAAAGCTGAAAAGAGGCTATTAATAGCCATTTCCGAGTGACAGAGACTTATGGGGTCCGCGCAGAGTGAGTGGAAGGTCACCGGTCCGTCAGAAAATTGAATCTGCAGCTTCTCACAATTGGGGTGGAGATTGGATACCACGGCCTCCTGGTAAGTCCACAAGCGGCGCATCCAGGCAGAGCAAAGCAGACGAGTCGCCTTCTCAATGCGACTGGCTAAACGAGAGGCGCTCATCAAGTCTTTGTCCATGACCAAGATTTGATCCGCATTCCTGTATGTCTCCTCAAGTCGTGCTATGGAGAGTTTTCGGAGCGGCTTGAGATGGGGGGCCACGGGAATGCAAAGCGTATCCACCCATACCCCGAGCTCGGAGGTATTATCTATAGAGCTCACTGGGTGTATTCCAGAGACCATCCGCTTGATCCTTGCGAGCTGGCAACGGGAGAGACTGTTAGCTCGAGCATTCCCTAGCCCCTGGGCCCACACATGTGAGATTGCGACGTAGGGCACTGACGTTGCGACCTCAAGTTGGATATCCGTGTGATCATTATCTGCATCCAGCAAATTGATGGACACGATAGGTGTTTTCCCCCGCCCGATGACCTCTGCCACCTTTTCCACATCTATTGATATGTGTTCGCACCCCCGGCACCACTCTACATGTTGGGTCTGATACGTGCTCTCGTCAACGTGATTGGCAAAGCACTGTTGCGCTGCGCAATTGCTATGAGATTGCCGGCCCGAATGAGTCGGTAGTCGAAGCCTACTCGCATAGTATAACCCATTGCCATCAAGCAAGGTATGCGGCATCGCTGTAGTACAGATACACCAGCCAGCTCCTAGCATACGCTGCTCTAAAGGATTCCGAGCCCAAGCAAATCCCACACCCTAGGGCATCGACTGATCATTTTCCGGAAGAGGCATAGCCAGCCTTGCTAAGTTCAGGAGGGACTCCCCAAGGACCAAAATGCTAAGTACAGTATCCAGCGACAGAGCCTCTGACAGCCTCCAAATTCTAGGAGAAAGAGTGTCCGAATATCCTCGAATAGTGGAATCAACGCGCCTCAATATTTTAGCAATATCGGCTAGTGCAAAATCCCCGGGAATCCTGCTTCGTGCCCTCCCGCGTTGGACGCAATCCTCAAAGTACTTCCGCAGCGGATAAGTGGTTACGCATCGTCTCCTTCCGTCTTGACCGCGGACCACGAAATCCTCCAGATCTACCTCCACGTCTAGAAGTCGTAAGACTTCATACATCATTCCGAAGAATGGCCATGACTGTAGAAAAGCTCCTTTATCTGCAGAGGAGGGAGCCTCGTCCCTGTTGATTCTTTGTGGGCCGGAGCTTCCTGCAAAGTCAAATACCACCCCTGTTGAGTGGGGAAATCGAAAAACCCCTCTTTGTCATATTTGTTGGGCTCGTAAAGGGAGGGGATCTCGAGCAGGGGGGTGCCGGGCTCCAGGACATCCGGGAGGTGCCATCGTCGGTCGTGCTCGAGCTGGAAAGCCATAATACTTATTTAATCGCGTACTAACGACTGAGATCCGGGGTTGTCTGAAGGCGCTTTAAGAAGTGATGAATCAACCTGTAAAGATAGGTTGCGGAGGACACTTGGTGAAAATGGTTTCACAAGGTTTAAGCCCCCGCACTTTTTCTAAGGGAACAAATTACTACTCAGAATTGATGGGTCATTTAAATCTCGCTGCGGTGTGGAAATATCCCTCATTGAGGCACAGATATAGTAGCATAATATACCGAGCTCAGGTGGGTCACGGAATTAACGATAACCAAACAATCATTTTTCTTCAGAATCTTTCGCCTTCGCAATATCATCAGCTTTCTTCCAATATCCCTCCTCGTCAGGCCGCAGACCACCCGGGAAGTAGACATCAACAAGTGACCTGCCAACATAAGGATATTTGCTCTCCGTTGTCTTCAGTGCTTCCATCACCTTCTTCCCGACAATCACCTCCTTGAATCGGAGGTGGATTCCAAAAGCACTCGGGTTTCGTGGGGCGCCACAGACAGTGATATTCTGCATCATCCCAAGAATGCCCACCACTAATAAGAACCAAGTATTATTTTTCAGACCAGAAACCGCGATCAATAGTGCAATCCAAAGTGCTGCCATGAAACTCGCCCAATACCGAGTATGAGGCAAATCAACGGTCCGGCCCCCGGCCAAATCCTCGAAATCCAACCCAACCCCGCCGCCAATAATGACAATACAATCCTTGTGCCCATTCCCCCTCGTCAGCACAGCCGTCTTGTTTGTATCCCTTCGACAAGCCCACCTCTCCTCCCTCCACTGTGGGAAAGCACCACTCCCCAATGCCAAACATATGCCGCAAGCTGTCGTGAAAAAGATAGCCCAATCGTCCAGCAAAATCCACGGAATCGTCGAAACCGCTAGCTGCAGAATCGCGCATCCAAGGCCGCTATACCACACCCAATCCCTATCGGGCACCCCAGCAATCTTGTTACGATCCGCTTCGTACACAGCAACGCAAAGAGCAATCCTCTGCCCCCCCGCTATCATTGCCTTCTCAGCATCTTTCACCTCCCTTCCCCGCCAATAGGAAAAATCCCTCATCAACCGTCCGAGTATCCACGAGTTGTTCTGCCGCGTGTATCGTGAGCGAACGTTTACGACTTGGCCAGCGCAGTCGGACGCGGGCAGGAGCTTATTCTCGCCGACAACTGCCAGGAGCGCGCTTACGCTGTACGCCACCCATCCGAAGGAGAACGCCACGGGTGTTATCAGACCGTCCCCTGCGAGCTGGGCTAGAGCTCGTTGAACAACGTCCCCGCCCAGAATGAGAAGCAGTGACATTATGTCGTTCGGTTGGGTCCATTGGGATCGGAAGGCCTGTAGCGGGTAGTCGGAGGAGGAATTTTGTGGCATTTGTGTTGCGGGAGTGATGTTGCGAGGGACGATCATGAATAGCCGACGTCCCACGGGGATATATTTTGTGCGGGGCGTGTTAGCGGATCGGGAGCGATAACTGTGTTATCGTAAGGCAGGCGACGTTCGAGGGGGTTTAGAGAAGTAAATTAGGAATAGAGTTATTATGGTCAGCAGAATTATCGTGAGGTGGTTCTGGCTTTCCCGAATATCGACCAACTCTCCGCTTCCAAAGGTGTACTGTACAGTCGTGTCTAATAAGTCCTCTTACGGTCCATAGCAACCGCACTACAACCATATACCCCCTGTGATTTTGAGCTTCCCACCCCATAAATCAATAAATGAAAATAATAGCTCAGTTCTAAATTAACCTATAGCTTTTAAAGGATAAGTATATGGAGTTCTTAAACTAAAAATTAATATGTATTACTTTAATTGGAACTGGTAATATATAGATAGGGTTTTAGGCCAATATGAGATTAAAAATATTGAATAAACTTTTAGTTGTAATAATATTAGTTTTGATCACTAGTACCTATAAATCGGATATATGTTTGGTGACATATAGGAGTAATTATTTAGCTATAAACTAGTCGTAAACTATATTTGACTATAGCATAAAGTACTATATAGAACGAGCTACATAAATAAAATCCAATATCTAGTAGTGAGTACAAACTATATTAAGATACAATTAAAATGACATCTATAGGTAGAATATCTTGTAGTAAATCCGATCAGATGTATGAATATCTAGCTTTCCGTTCTGTTGAACCATAATAATCTAATAAGTTTAATAGTAATTTTATATCTAAAATATGACTAAGTGAACACAGGGTTCAAGGATAAAGAAAAATCCTAAAAGTAATATAACTATACAGAATAGGAAATAATAATATCTTAACAGATGCCATGGGAGTAAAATATTTTTACAATTTGTCTAATAAGTACGAACTCAAATACAATAGCATGATCTAGCTAGAGGAGCGCTAGCCAGGTGACTGAAGCAAGGAACAGGTCTCACATATGACATCATTTAGAGGTCATCAGGTTAAGTTATGTTTTCATGCATATGATCTCATTAGCAGGTCATGGGGCTGGTTTATGTTTAAATTGTTTTTACACACATGACCTCATTAGTAGGACATGGGGCTTAGTTATATTTGATTGCATTTTGCATATGACGTACGATTGACATCATGGGAGGAGTCTAGGCTGGCTTGTAAGACATACCAGCAAGAAAGACTCGTTTATATTTTGCACCTGACCTTGTTAGTAAGTCATGTGGTTTGTTTATAGAGTTGATTTATCTTGTGTTTGATTCATGTTTTTCTACATGACCTCACTTAGAGGTTCTGGTATATTTTGGTTTTTCCACACATGACTTGATTGAGTCATACGATCTGATGAATGATCTCGCACCTGATCTCACTTGAGGATCAGGGCAGTGTCAGGGTTGTGGCAACCGGCCTATATAAAGGGTGGGTTTTCACAGATGAGTTAGCTCTTCCCGCAACCATCTATTATTATTTCCTATCTATTCCTTTACGCTCCTTGCAATACAAACCCTTTATGCTCTAAACCTTTCCGCTCTGCAGATCAGACATAGAGTCTGGAACCAATCCATTATGTGGATCCAGTTAGCGAGCTGAAGTCTGATACTCTTGGCGCTAGTGGGAAACTGATTCTTAAGAAAGAATACTAAGGTAGCAAAGAGGCGGGAGCAGCCCTTGGACACAGTAGAATGTCGTTTGGAAGAGGAAGAAGCTCATTATCTGTTGCGAGTACCATGAGTGGTGGGAAACCGTAACATTTCGTTGCGTCTCCTGCGATACATAGCAACAATAAGATGGGAACCCCTAGGAACCCGGAGTTTACCCAAGACAAGGAAGGAGATATCGATCTCACAGATTACACTCTGGACATAAGACAAGTACAAGATGTGCTAGGTGAAGCAGCAAGCCAACCCTTATGAGTTGCAAGTCTGCTCACACATAAACAAAGCTCACCACCAGGTAGTTTGCCAGAAGGAACACCACAACCAGGAAGGATGGCCACTGCAGCAGTGCTAGGACACCTACAAGGCCGACTACACAGGCCCTAGTGATGACCAAAGATGACATGATGAGATTGCTGAGGGCAATCAATGCCCACCCAGAATTGAGTCCAAAAGTGAGAGAACCAGACCTCTGCGAATGAGACCGTAAGAGGTTAAGGCAGTTTCTAGGTCAGCCGGAACAGTACTTTGAGGTCAAGGGGTACGGTGAAGAAAAGGATATGATCAAGGTAGACTACGCAGAGTATCCATTGAGAGAAGCCAGCAGGCAATAAACAATACCTATGTGGAAGGCAAAAGAGACCAAATATGGGCCACGTGGGAGGAATTTGACGAAACTCTCCACACTCAGTGTAAAGACAGAAATGCCAAAGAGAAGGCACAACCCAAATTGGAGAGGATGAGGGAAGGAAAAGATAACTTTTCTGACTTCTGGTGCAAGTTCCGCATGATAGCGCTCAAAGCAGAATATGACGAAGACATGGAATACCACTATCTTCTAGGCTGCACCAACAAAAAATTGCAAGAAGGCTGGAACCACGCACAGCTGAACTATCACAGAGCCGATAACTTCACAGTATGGGCCATCGACAAGGACATCAAGATCAACCTGATCCAACACCTTCAGAACAAGACCACAGGAGCAACCCATCAGACCCTACTGTGCAACAACAATGGTACACGATAACTGGCGAGCTTGCCTAGGCCAGCGCCCGGAGGAGACCCAATAGACCGGGATGCTGCAGGAAGGAAGAACCAACAGTTCCAAAGACTATCCAACCAGGAATATCAGGAGAGAAGAAAGGAAAATACATGCCTTCGATGCAGATTAAAGGGGCATTTTGTCAAAAACCGTCAAGGAAAGGAAATGAAACGCCAAGAAATCAGTGCTATAGAGCGGATCAATTGGCAGGAAACTTTAAATAAATAAAGTCGAGTGGAAAGAGTGGTATACGGGACAACAGATGAGGCAAACATACCTGCATCGCATATATATCAACAAAAAGAAACAACAAGGCAATGATCAACAATATGAATGGTTGCGATAACGACAACAAATATCTTCTGATTAAGATAGGACTATGCACAACAAACAAGGGCACAGAGACGAATGCGATACTGCATTCAGGAGCAACTGAGGATTTCATGGACAAAGATTTCCGCTAAACCCACACGTTACCACTGAAGATAAAGAAGAAACTAAGAGACGTATATGTGGTCAACCAGGAGAAGAGCAAAGTAGGACCAATCACCAAGATTGCGCAAGCCGTGGTGGAGATAGTGTTACCTCACGAAGCCATGACATTTCAAGTAGTGCATTTGCATAAGGATAATACCATAATAGGAACACCTTCACTAAACTGACACAATCCGAATGTCTATTGGGAAAAAGGCCCAAATTCAACTTCACTACCGAATTATCCACACAGTTGTGCCTGGAAACTTCCTCAACAATCGAAACAATCCGGGAAGAACAACCAATTTGTAAAAACCTGAGGACACAGATCCTCCACATGAACACCAAATACGAAGAAACGATCCACCACAAGGAAGGCAAAAGAGTACAAGTGCTGAACTCCCATGCCAAGAAACCAACACAAGGGCCCACGAAGGCTACAGGTCACGACATGTACAGTCGTGTCCGTTAAATAAGTACACCCCTGCCCGGCAACTGTGCAACGACACCTCTCCCCCATCTCATCACCCACCATGGCACCACCACATACCCGAAGAGAAAAAGAAGACAGGAATCAGCAAATCTATGCCCTGCATAAGCATACCAATATGGGTTATAATAAAATAGCTAAG